>AFIY01000442.1:0-80585 GCA_000223825.2 Zymoseptoria passerinii SP63
CGATTTAGGCCACCATCGTAGGTAAAGTCAATTTCGATTGAGGATTTGCACGGTCTGACTCTGGCCCAGGTAGGCAGGGCAGCGATGCTCCGCGGTCGGTGGACAGTAGTGAGAGAGATACATAGGAGGATGCAGGAAGGTGACGAGAGACGGGGAGAATTGGCTGAGCTGTGGAGGCGTTGGACAATCGCAACAAGTCGCATGCGATTATTGACAGACAGGGAGCAGCGAGATGACAGGTCCTGATCGAGGTAGTCTCGCCGGCGGTGGTGGAGACGGGGGAGGGAGAAAGTGGGTGCGGGCAGGGCAAGGAGAGGAGGCGCAGATGGGAGACCTCAGACAACCTGGAACCTCGTGGTGCCAGTGGAGTGCAAAGCGGTACCTGCATTATTGTCGGCCGGGGGGTCGGCAGAGCGCGGCAATGGAGGATTCCTTTGGATCAAACAGGGCTTTCAATGATGTTGATGATGGCTTTGAAGCATCGCAATCAAATGAACAAGTACGAGAATTGTCCATCAAAAGGACGCGTTCTAGGGGCGCATCGACCATGACCGCATCACGATTCACCGCGACTGCGCTGATTTTGATGTGCGTCGGTCTTGCGTTGAGAGAGGTGAAATTCATGGTGATTTGCGGTTGATCATGGATGGATCATCAAATCGGCCATCGGATATTGAAACACCAATCAGAGGATTCCGCGGGCGAATCTGGGCAAAGCGGCACGTGTCGGGGGCTGGTCGTCGACTTCACACACACACAACTCTCTCAAGACTCAAGATGTGAAGGAAAAAACGCCACCGACTCCACTCTCATTTCGTCTGCTCGCGCCAAACGCCATCCTCATGTGGAAGTATTGGAGCCCCGCTCGCCCTGTCACGCAAATGAACACGGCCAGATCGACGCCGCGGCAAACGTTGCTGTGAGCCTTGAGGGGAGAAAGTCTTGTTTTGTCTTGTTTGGGCCACGCCGCCACGGGTTGGGAGCCATGGCGACGCCTATCAAGGCTTGAGGCAACTCTGGCGAAACTCTCTGCAGCCAATGGCCACGCGTTCGCAGAGAAGGAGATTTGCTCGGAATCCTACGGACCGACGGTGCGCATACCAATGTGGTCACGACCGAGTGGTGGCACGGCCGCTGCCTCTCGCAAGACGCAACGTCGGTGACTCGGTGGCGACAATTGGCGCAAATGCTGTTGTCTTGGACTGATGATGAGAGATATGAGGAACTAGGAGGAAAATGACTTGTTGGACCATGTTGCCATGATTGACGAGGGACTATGCGATGTTGAACAGGACAACATATGCAAGAAGCATCCATGATCGGCCCACACCGAGACCAATCGCGCAGAGTGGGATAAGAGTCGGGGCGCAGTAGAAGACGAGAGCTGAGGATTATTGGACTCTCATCAGGACTCAGTCAGGAGATTAAGTGGGATGGGATGTGATTGATGAGGGCGGATTCTCGTTGAACAATGTCATCAACGGCGGCCAATCACGACGGTTTGCGACGGGCGGAGAACTAACTTCCCCCTGTGTCGCTCGCTCGCACACACGACTCAATAATAATATCGTTCCTACGAGAGAAAAAACTGCCGTACCGCGCGCGAGTTGGATGTGCATTGTTGGACGACCGGCGGCAAACTCTGTGCTTTCAACGCCAACGCAAGGTACCCGACCCGCTGCGACTGGTGGCCCGCCGTGGGCGCATCGAGACTAGCCCCACCGCCATGGGCTTGGCCCTGACTTGAAGGTTCAGTTCAGATGAAGTCCAACCGCTCGCTCTATCCATTGCAGAATCTCACACTCTCGCCATCTCCCATAAAGACCTCCACCCTCCGACCTCTTCTCTCTCTTTCCTTTCTTCCTCACAGCAATCGTTAAATACACACCGGTCTTCACCGCATTCACTCGTTCCAACCCACGATCGCTTCCACCACTACAACACTTTAATCCCATCCACCGAACCACCAACCACCTTCCAAAAATAATAAAAATGCAGTACGCTATCGTCGCCGCCGGCCTTGCCGCCACCGCTTTCGCTGCCTACGCTCCCTACGCTCCCCCGGCGTACGAGGCTCCCCCGGTCTACAGCGCTGCCCCGGCCTACAACACCACCGAGGCCGCTGCTCCGACCTACGGCTCTGCCGCCCCGTCCTCCGCCGTCGATGTTCCTCAGTACACCACCGAGGTCGTCCAGACCTACACCACCTACTGCCCGGAGCCAACCACCCTCGTCTACGCCAGCAAGACCTACACCGTGACTGAGGCCACCACCCTCACCATCACCGACTGCCCTTGCACCGTCACCAAGCCAGCCTACACGTCAGTGGCCACCAAATCCGCGTGGTACATGACATCGCGTGTTGCTACCATCCCTCATCGATCATTTTACTGACTCCTTTCACAGTACGTCCGCCGTCGAGACCCACCCAGCTGCTCCCCCAGCTGCCGGCGAGACTCACCCAGCTGCCGCTCCCCCAGCTGTCGGGACCGCCCCAGCCGCCCCAGCTTCCCCGGCCTCCCCGGCTTCCCCGGCTTCGCCAGCTGCCCCAGCTGCTGCCGGCAACGGCACCATGCCAGCCGCCTCTGCACCTGCTCAGTACACCGGTGCCGCCTCCACCATCTCCGTCGGTGTTGCCGGTCTCCTCGCCGTTTTCGGCGTTGTTGCCGCCCTTTAAATGGACCCTTCCACGATGTATCTATCATGCATATGATTTGAGAATCACCGGATTGGCGTTCATTTGATGAGAGATCGAACAAATATTTTACATTTCACGGCTGGCAAACTATTGGTCCAAACGACGACGGCACTGGCGGGCGAGTAACCTCCGTCTGTGGAGGTCTCGAGTCGATACAGGGTGGCCGGTTTCCTTCTTTCTGTTAATTAATACAGTACATTTTCGATGAAGACAGGAACCCAGAACAGAGGGAGCGTTGAGACAGAAAGCAGATTTTATCACAGGAGCATCATGATGCCACCGACGACCAAAAAAAACATTTTGAAAAAACTCCACCTCTTGTCTCTTTTCTCATCATGTACACATTCTGTATTCTCATCATGTACACACTGTATTCTCATCATGTACACAATTTGTAACTATCACTTGCGTGGGCAGGATGCATGGTATACAGAAACATTGGCATCTCGCCGAGGCGGGCGTCACGATCTTCAATGACCTGACGGCCGTCGCGGTGGAAAAACGAACCCAGCACATTTCTCTTCTGACCGAAAGAAAATCTTCCACTTTTCCTCCTCTTCCCTCCTCCCACACCCCTCCGCTTCGCCCTCCTCCTCCTCCACCGCAATCTCCACGTAAATAACGATCATCCCACCAGCAAAAAAATCTCAAACTCAAAAGAAAAGACACCAAGTCTTCTCCGTAAAATAGAGTTCAACGCAGACTTTTGCAACGACTCGACCGGACGGCGGGGGTTTTTTTTTCCCGTGTTTCATCAGCCGACTCTGTTTGTCATGGCCTGCTGATCTTTCTCGAGCGTTGGCACCTCAACGGAGTGGAGAGGGAGGGCAGTAGGGCACGTTGCGAGGGAGATGAAGTCGCTTGGTGATGATCTTGGTCCGTCCGGTTCGCTCGTTTCGAACCGTATCGCTCCGTCTGCTGGCCAGTTCAAGGCGGTCGGTGCAAAACCACGACTTTCGTGGAAATCATCGTGATATGAAGGATGAGCAGCAAAGCGGAAAGGCCACAACGGCAGCCGACTTGAGCGTTTCTGCTTCCGAAGCTGACACCTCCAGGGTAGCGATGGAGATGTTGGCCTCGGGATCCTCCCTCCTCCTCCATCAGCAGACCGTTCATCCGGAGGAGGTACTGGTTGTCGTCCTGGCCTTATCAGTGTCGCTATCGAAATCTACCCACATGATCGCATTACCGTCTCTTCGTAGTGGTGAATTGTTGATGAGGATGAAAACTGCTCAGCTTTACTCTTTTCCTCCGCGGGGTGGGCAGCCACTCTTGCGCCTGGCCGTGCATCCTTTGCGACAAAATGAGTCGTGCTTTCCGATATACTGGGAGAGCGTGCGGATAATAATAAGCGGCGCTGGATGAGATCAGGTGAAGTCAAGCGAGGAGTGAGGTTGAAGGTCCACCGGATTCCGGAAGCGATTGCAAGCATCCGCTGTCCGTTCCCATCCTAGACCTGAAACCCAGCACAATCAACCTCACCTTCTGCGACCAAGTTTCTTTTTGCCATTGCACATGAGCATCTCAGCCTTACGATGTGATGTATTGACGGGCCATGTCTTACTCAGATGGTGCAGTTCAGGCCACTGGGCTTCAAGTTATCATGTGCAGACCAGGGAGGATGAGGTCTGGTGCGAGTTTACCAGATTTTCAACCGGAATAGATTGGAAATCAAAAGTGAGAACTCGTGGGAGTGGGCGGAGACACTGGTGTTGCAATCGAGTGAGCCTTCCACTCGGCATGGCTCTTTCGTTCGTGTATCGGCATTGGTTTGGGAGTCGACATGGGAAAGACTCTCGGAGAGCCATGAACTTTGCCTTTTCTTTTGCATGCGACTTTGCGGTTGGAATGTTCTTGCGACAATACAGCCAAGCGATTGGGAATGGACTGCTCCTTGGACCTGAGATACGGAAGAGCGAACGTTTCCTCGCCAGAAGGCACGAGCAAATGTAAAACGTCGTTTGAGCCATAGCTTTGGGAAGCGGGCAGCTTCACCATGCCAGATGCTTGACAAAGGAATGAAGAGGGTCCTCCACAGACACACCTCCATCATGGAACGGTCACATCAATGAACATCAACTCATGCGGCCACGAGTGGGCCAGTGATAACGAACTGCGGCTCTGTATATCGTGTATTCTGCTGCTGAGCTCCAAGAATGCAAAACTAATGATGCTGCAGACAAGTCATCCACTCAATCTTTGAAGCATATTATCCTCCTCCACCATTTCAATCGAATGCAATCCATCTCGAAGCGACACCTCCTTCCTCCTCATAACCTGGAATCACACCTCAATAGACGGGCTCCGTATTCAAGACACACCTCGCACCATCGTTGGACGAACTGGCCGGTCCTTGCGCCATCAGGGTATAATTGTACGGGCTTCTGAGGCTGAATCTGTAGATTCCACCTCCAGTGTTGTCCGATCCGTACATGTCCCCGAGGGCTGAAGAGTAAAACGCGCCAAAATCGCTGGACGCAGGCAGGGTGAGGCCCTGAACTCGGGCAATCGTGGTACAGTTGTGCGTGTCCATCGACCACCGTATCACGTAAGGGGTGACCTTGTCTGCGGCCAGACCAACGGCGTGGAGGTTACGACCATATCCTGGAACATACGTCCAATCGAGGAATCTGTAGTCGCAGCCATAAGTAGTTCCTCTGTCAACGACTTGACCGTAGCCTTCCGGGATGTTGGGGTTGAGATTGATCCGCTGCCACGTTGGTTCGACCCTCGGGTTCGCAGTAAGGTCAAATGGCTGCATGTTCCACATTTGGCCATCCGTATCGATTTCGCCAATGAGCCAAAATCCTCTAATGTTGGAAGGGAGGACGTCGAGGCGGCCACCGGGGTTGATGCGGACGAGCTGGTTGTAAGACGTGGAGCCGTACAAGTAGAAGTCGATGGGATTGTAGCCAATAGCATTGACCAGTACGGCACCGTCGCCGAGAGTCGAGTAGTTGAGAGTTTGAGAGGTCTGGAGGTCGACAGTGTAAAGAGTGCTCCGTTGAACCAGGTAGCCGAGACGACTGCAGGGGATGGGCAAGCTAGGGCTTGGGATCGTTTGGGTGTTGCTGACGCAGCGGGCGCCGTCGGCGAGGGAAGCGTCAAAGGCCGGAGCACTGGCCATGATGGTGGCCTGGATAGGTACGTCGAGGCTGATTCTGTAGGTCCGTCCGGTGGTGCCTTCAGTGCCGTAGAGGAAACCATCGCGGGCGGCGTAGTGGGCACCGAAGGCGGGAGCTGAATCTGGAGGAAATGCAAGCCGGGGCAAGGTCCCTACGCTGTTAATTCTGAGCGTGGAAGTGTCAAAGACTGCGAGGATCCCGCTGGGATCCGTGCCGGTAAGGAAATAGACATAGTAGAGACGGCCCGGTCTACCGGGGACGAACGCCCAGTCTGTCCCATACGCAGTTTGTGGATTGGCTGCTTCTCCTTGGCCAATGAGTGTTCTAGTGTGTGTCAGCAAAAGTTCACGCTCATCCGGATCGCGTCGAACGTACCCATAAGTCCGAGAAGTAGGATTGAGATCGATCTGAGCCCAATAGAATCCTGCCGTGCCCGCAGGGGCAGGCGCGCCAAGCCAGTACTGCCCATTGTCATCAATGTCTCCGAAGTAGTAGCCTCTGTTGGGAGAAGCCGGTAGGGTGAGGACCACTTCCGACACAGCACCGGCTCCGATACGATAGACGACCTGGGCACCGGATCCACGAGTGACACCGTACACGTAGTTTTCCAGTACATTGTAACCGATCGCGTTGACGGGAACTCCGCCAGTATCGATCGTTCCGACAGTGTCGTTGTTGCCATTGGCAAGATCGTAGCGTCGGAGTGTGGTGCCCTGCACGAAGTAGCCGTAAATGGAGCAGGCGAGGGTCGGTAGCGTTCTCGGAACGTTGACCACCACCAAGCCGGTAGACTGGCCCCCACCGAACGTGGCTACAGTTGTGGTGGAGGTTCCTCTTCCGCTGTATGTACCTGAAAACGAAGAATGGAGGGGTTAGCAAAGTCCCATACATGTTTGGGACGGTAAGAGATGAGCTGGTAAAGAAGTTGATAAGAAGCTTTGGAAGCCTTGTGCCCTTCGATCTACTCACTTGTCCGAGTTGCGAAGAGGATGGGCTCATTGACCACCACCAGACCGGTAGATGAGCCGCCCCCGAATGTGGATACAGTTGTGGTGGAAGTGACCGATCCTGAGTAGTACGAAGTGCCTGAAAGTAAGGTTTGCAAGTCAGCGCATTTCTCAAGTAGTCCAGCAGACACCACAAATCACCCGAGGCTTGACGTACGAGTGGTAAAGAGTGTTGGCTGATTGACAACCACCAGACCTGGAGAGGTTCCTCCGGTGAATGAATTGACAGTAGTGGTTGTTGTCACAAGTCCGGAATAATAGGAGGTACCTGAAGACGAGATTTGTAAGTTAGCGATGCCTCAGCTACTCTCCAACAGGCGGCACATACGAGTTGTATAGAGAATCGGCGAATTAACGACCACCAGGCCTGGAGAGGTGCCGCCAGAATAGGTCTGAACGGTAGTAGTGGCGGTTGCTGCGCTTGATTCGTCCACGCACTCTGCCCGCCATACTTACGAGTAGTATAAAGAATCGGCGAATTCAAAACTACCAGGCCTGGAGAGGTTCCGCCAGAATAGGTTCGAACGGTGGTAGTGAGACGTATGAAGTTTCTGAAGCAAAGTATATAAATTAGCACATGTCTCGGCTTCGTCCACGCACTCTGCCCGCCATACTTACGAGTAGTATAAAGAATCGGCGAATTCAAAACTACCAGGCCTGGAGAGGTTCCGCCAGAATAGGTTCGAACGGTGGTAGTAGCAGTTGCTGCGCTCGAGACGTATGAAGTTTCTGAAGCAAAGTATATAAATTAGCACATGTCTCGGCTTCGTCCACGCACTCTGCCCGCCGTACTTACGAGTAGTATAAAGACGAGGCTTTGATCAAGTTAGCGTATTGCCTCGGACGAACAAATCCGCAAGCCTACCTGATTCACCACAACACTTCCAGGAGCAGTTCCGCCTATACGTCGGAAAGTATATCGGTTAGCAATGTTCAGAAATCGAGGCATCGATACACGTGAGGCCTGGCGTAGCTCGAGACCCATGTCTCGAAATGAGCTGGAGCGCTTGTGCCCACCGAGAACTTACCAGTGTACGGGGCCCAAGTGGTTGTGGAAGCCACCGTGCCGTCGAAATAGCTAGTGGCGGTGACGTAGGAGCCAGGGATATCAACATTCACAGTCCCTGGCACAGTACCGCCAGTGAAAAAGATTGTGGTATAAGTCGTGGCCGCAGTTTGGGCTGGGCCGGGATTCGTGATGTAGTTAGTCCTGGTCGTGTAGGTCGCCGGCAGCTTGATGTAGATAGTGCCAGGGATCGTCCCACTCGGCGGCACGCTCGAATACGTGCTGGTACCCGGGAATGCGGTAGAATCGTAAGATGTCGATGTGTCGTAGAGGGTGAAGGCTGGCGTCTCAATCAAAACAGTGCCATCTCCCGTGATCGTCTCGATGCCTGCGTAAAGCCGTGTTGTCGTAACATATCGTGCCACCGTCTGGATTTCGACAGTACCTGCATTTGTGCCACTTGGCTCAGCGATCGTCGTGTGCCATCCGCAGATCCGGACGGTGGAATGGTCGTGGTTCTCGGTCCCGTGATCGTGTGCCATCCGCAGATCCGGACGGCGGAATTGTTGTGGTTCTCGGTCCCGTGATCGTCTCGATGCCTGTGTACAGCCGTGTTGTCGTTACATATCGTGCTATCGTCTGAATCTCGACAGTGCCCGCATTTGTCCCACTTGGCTCAGCGATCGTCGTGGTGTATGCGTCTGTGATCGCCGTTCCCGATCCAGTGTACAGCGTGGTCCGGGTTACATAGCCTGCGAAAGATGCCGGAGTCTCGACAATGACCGTACCAAAGTTGGTGCCACTCGGGGAGACAGTGGAGGTAATTGGTCCGGTGATCGTAGAGCTTCGTGTGTACAGAATCGTTGTGGTCACATAAGCTCCAGGCGTCTCGACAACAACAGTGCCAAAATTGGTGCCGCTTGGCCGGATCGTGGAAGTAATTGGTCCGGTGATCGTAGAGCTTCGTGTGTACAAAATTGTCGTCGTGAAATAATCTCCAGGGGTCTGAACTTCGACCAGCCCCGAAGACGTGCCGGCTGCAGATCGGACGGTGGTAGTACGAGGATCCGTAACCGTTTCGGAACCGGTATACAAAACAGTGGTCGTCAAATAACCTGCCGGTTCTGGGAGAGATAACGACGCGGGGATCTCAACAACATAGGTACCCGCATTGGTGCCTCGGGGAGGAATGGTCGTCACCGTCCTTCGCTCGGTGATGGGGCTTGTGCCCGTGTAGGTATCCGTTCTGGTAACGTAGCGATTTGGCAGAGTTGCGATGATAACTATGGCCATCCGTTAGCGACTGCAAGACAACGAAAGACCACTGATCTTACCTGTGCCTGGGACTGTGCCACTGGCGGGAACAGTCGTGAGCGTAACGGGAGCAGTGACTTCCTCGGTGCCAGAGTATTCCGCGAAACTGGTGACAAAGTACGACGCCGTCGGCGCCGGTGTCGACACGAAATTGCTGACCGGTGTTGCAATGATGACCGTACCGCTGACGGTATCGCTCGGAGGAATCGTGGTCAATGTGATGGGAGCAGTCAAGACCGACGAACCGGAATAGCCCTCGTAGCTCGTGACATAATAGACAGGCGTTTCGAGAATCACCGTACCAGGAATGTTTCCATTCGGCGGGATCGTTGTCACCGCCGTGGGAGCTGTGATGGGGGAAGTTCCGGTATATGGTCGAGTGGATGTGACATATCGTCCGACCGGAGTTCCAATGATGATTGTGCCGCTGACCGTTCCGCTTGGAGGAATGACTGTTCGAGTGCTGACCGATGCGGTCAAGATATCAGTGCCCGTGTATGCCTCGTAACTGGTCACGTAGCTGGGCGGCGACTGGAGGATGACGGTCCCGCTGACTGTGCCGCTGTAGGGGATTGTCGTCACAGTAATTGTGTCTGTGATGATGGATGCGCCGGTGTACGGTTGATAGGAGGTGACATAGCCGGGCAAAGCAGGCGTAGGACTGTTGATGGGGAATATCGCTGCGTTATGTTAGCACGCACACCTGATCTGCGGCCATCTACTGTTGCAATGTGACGAATGCTTACTTGAAGGTTCTCCAACCGTAGAATCGCAACACCTGCTGACAACGACTGTGACGACCTGGACCACTACGAGCATAGATTAGCAAACGCTTGGAAAGTAGGAGGACGGTACCCACCGGTGGATCGCTGAGCCAGAGACGAAGCAACAAGAGCGAGAAACAACAACTTCATGATTGCTGTGTCGGCGCGATGAGAGTCGTGGAGAAGGCGAACCAGGACTGAACGGCCTATATCCCAGGGTGCATTGAGCTCACATTCCAAACATTTTTGGAGAAATTGCGCGACCCAAAGACGAGGCATTTGGATTTCGGGACATACTTTGCGACGCGTTGAAAGACCACTCCTTCCAGTGCAAATACATCATTTTTCTTATGGCATTGCTCGAATGCTGAGCCACTGCGTGAGTTTCCGGTCAACATCGGGTGCACCATGCTGTCGGCTGCAACGAAGACGCGGGCTGAAGTTTGCCACTCGAGCATTGTTGCCAGGGGGAAAGCAACGACTCCTTGCGTGAAGAGCCTGGGAGACGCGTTTGGAATGCGATCTCAGCCATGTGAGCCATGTTCAGCCTGAATGAGCCCATGCGGCAGCAAATTGACTTGATGCTGGCCAGCTCAGCGTCCAGCTCGTAGTCTTGTTTCCGTCAGCTTCATGATTGGCTTCGAGATCTTGGTCTCCAACGCCATTGATGCCTCGCATGCCGGAGTCTTCATATAACGTATCCAACATCTAATCACATCTGCCGTCCTTCCAGCCTGTTCGCCATCGCTCCTCCCATTTATTGCAGTCGAATTTGCTCTTGCCCAGTTTTTCATTCACGGCGTTGTGAGCTTCGCACATCCAACGTCCAAACTCATCTCTATCGCTCAGTCTCGGCTCATTGCCATCCTTCATCCATGCACGAAAGTCATCGGCGCAAACCCAACACGGATACAGCTTGCCGAATAGTCCAATGAACTGCTTGGTTTCTGCTTGCTGTGTGAAAGATGGCCGTTCAGGATAGTTCGCCGTGAGAGCATGTAGTAGTGTCCACGTCGATCGGCCGAGCTCTTCTACGTCTGGTGGACACTCTGCGGGCGGTGCTGTAACCGGCGTTTTTGGTGAGGATCCTGTGGTGGCGGACTTCATCATTGACTTCCACGATGCTGAGGATGTACATGTGCGGCAACTGGTTTTGAGTGTCAATCACTGCATCTTCAGCGTTCTCGTCATACTACGCACGGCTTGCCATCGGGCCCAAGAACCACGCCCTTTGGCAGCGTCTTTGACTTCTCATCGTCCGGGGCGCGAATGCGTTGCTCGGCGGTGGCATCCAGCGGCTGTGGCGGCAGTCCAGTACTCATCTCGACGGTGCAAAAGAAATGCGACAGGATTGGGAATTGAAGATCGAAGGGCATATCTCCATGTCGAATCTGACAAATCCGACAGAGGCCATTGCCAAAAGATCCGTGCCTCTCGACGCGGAGCGGGCATGAGGTGGTGGGCCATTAAACTTTCAGTCGAACTTTCGGAAGTGCCGGGGGCCATGGCAGCGGGCTCCCGACGTCTCCCGATTCTCGAACTTCGAGATTGAACGCAACCTTGAAGCACATCTGTTCATTTGCACCATCTCGTTTCTTACGCTGCACGATCGAAGCATACTTACACAGACCGCAAACATGGAAGACGTCACGGCTCGACTGAAAGATCTGGCCGTGGGCCAAACACCGGTCTATTTGCTGAAGACCGTATCTTCACCCAATGATGCGTACGAAGAGCACTTCAACACCTTGCAAAATGGCCACTTCAAGCCGGTCTTCGTCCCAGTTCTAGATCACATGTTTCAAGATGATGCACTGCGGAAATTGAGGCTCGCAGCGGAACGATTCGCATTCGCTGGCGGCAGCTCCGCCACCGCTCGACAAAAGGCATGCAACAACCCAGCAAAGAAATACGGCGGCATGATCTTCACTTCACAACGAGCAGTCGACGCATTCGGAATGGTGGTCGCCAAACTCAATCCAGCGAAGAAGCAAACTCTCTTCGACAAAGACATGCCAATGTATGTTGTTGGATCAGCTACTGCGAAAGGGGTAAGGGCGCTCGAGCTGCCGTGCCCCATCATTGGCGAGCAGACCGGCAATGGTGATGCACTGGCTCAGTTCATACTTGGCTGGCACAAGACATTGTCAAAAGAAGTCACCCACCTCGACGGGCGAAAGCTACCACTTTTGTTCCTGGTCGGCGAGCAGCGGAGAGACATCATCCCGAAGTCTCTACAGTCAGAGGAGCTTGCTCCATCAGAACAGATACCTGTCATGGAGATGGTTGTGTACGAAACAGGGGAGATGGCTACATTTGAGGAGGACTTCACCATGCTGCTGAGGGAGGCGAAGGTGGCCAAAGTGAAGGAGCAGTGGGTGGTCGTTTTCAGTCCGCAAGGGTGCGAGGCCATGCTCAGTGCGCTTGGCTGGCTGGATGAGAAGACAGGGAAATACAGTGCAGGGAGGCGAGAGATCATTTCAGGACCGATGACCACGCGGATTGCCACAATCGGGCCCACGACGAGGGACTTTCTGATGGAGCAGTTTGACTTCGAGCCTGATGTATGCGCAGAGAAGCCAAGTCCGGAGGGTGTGGCAGGAGGTATAGTGAGCTTCGGTCGTGAAACTGCGTGAAAATGTGGCTTGTACGAGTTCGGTCTCAATAACCTGGTGGGTGCTCTTGCCAGGTCATCTGTGAAGCATCATGTCGAAATACAGAAAGCTCCAGTAAGTAGAGAAATATTGCTGCCGTGATCGATGAATGACACTGACAGCAGCCAAGGTAGTCTCGCCCGTGCAATGTCGCCGGTCTATGCTAGCGTCAGGTGTTTGCCTGCCCGGAGAAGTGAATGGCAACGGGATGTAGCCGCAGGCGCAGGCGCGGGCGTCGCGCTTATTGTACTTCAAGATTGACCACCAATCTCTACTGAAACATTGACTTCACTTGTTTTGCAACCCGACACTTTCGAGACTGACGTGTCTTGGGTATCTTGAGAACCGTGGAACTGCCCAGAAACATTCTTTCGAGACCTGCTCAGGACAGCCTCGCGATATCCAAGATACTTGAAGCCACGCACCGCGAGGGTGACAACTCGAAACACACATCACGAATCGCCCACCGCTTCATCTGCGCCACCGACCACGGTAGAGAATCAAGCGCACCACCTTCTCTCCAGCACATTGACACCGCTTACGCTCTACAATCTGTAGACCGCCGCGAACCCAAACCCGAATCCGCAAGTTCCCCTTCGCGCTTCACTTCCGAAGTCCACACAAGAGACCGCGCCGCCTTCGCACTCTCCGCCTTCGCCACACCTTTCGGGTCGACTCAGCACAATGAGCACGCTCGAACAGGAGCTCAATCTCCTGGGCCAGGCATTGAAGCGCAAGCGCTCGCCTTCCGATGGTAATCAGGGTCGCATTCCACTGCCCAAGCCGTTTAGCGGTGCCGCCAAGCGTCGTGATTCTGTGGCTGGCAGCTCGTTGGAGCATCCAATCGAGCTGGATGACGACTCCGCAGACGCGGATACCGGTACCCTGAACACTTCAAACCTGCCACACGAGATCATTGTGATCGAGGACTCTGATGAGGATGTTGGTACCAGAACCTTGCCAAGTCGGACTGGTCGGGGCAGGCGGCGTGACCGCGCTCGAAAGCGAGGGCAATCGCCGGAGCGCAAGCGAGTGCGCAAGCCCACGCCCAAGCGAGCGCCGGAACACAAGATGTTCCCAGTCCTCGTGACGGACGACCCAGAATTCTTGCGCGCGAAGGCATTGGTCGAGAATGTTACGCGTTACACCTTCAAGCGTGTAGAGTTGGTTCGAGAGGCCTTGTATCCGATCAAGCATTTGCCGGTGATTATTGACGGCCGGCTCATCCGAAACGGAAATTATCGCCTTGCGATTTTAGGAGATACTGTTCTCAAGACTGCGCTCCTGGATAGCCGGTTCCAAGAGGAAGAGACTCTGCGTAAGGCTCCCGCACCAATATATCGCCGATTCCTCGCTTACATCCGGGGCTCCACCGAAGACCGAGATGCCCGTTGATAAATATGCTGACTGCTCCATCATAGAAGAGACGCATCTCGGCGCTCAGAATCTCATGACGAACAGAACTCTGGCCCTGCTTGCTGAGCATCACGGACTGGACAACCTTCTGATGCCTTACTTCTCTACCATTCGTCCATCCATACACGTTCTCGGGACATTGATTGAAGCTATCATTGGAGCTGTCTGGAACGACTCCGACAAAGACCTGGCCGTGGTGAAGCGCCTCTTGGAGGCACTCTATGGCATCAATCTTGACTGAAGGACTTGACTTGCAGCAGGAATCGTTTTTAGGAAGTGAGTGCGATGGACGAGAAGATGGCATTTTAGGTGTTCAGGCAAGAGGAGGCACGCAAGGCTCAGAAGGGGCATAAGATGTGCTTGTGCCGCGCAGGTGGCCCGACTCCGATGCGAAATTGCAAGAGGAACTCGGTACACGAGCAACGCGATGCAGACAGGATGCGGTGTTGAGCGTATGGAGAGAAGACGAAATGGTCCATGAGAAGAACTCCGATAGCACTGCGATATTGCACTACAAGACATGCTGCCTTAGGCATCAACAGCGATTGAACGACGTTGCATAACCTTAAGTCTGTCTCCGAATCCACTTGGCAACACTGTCGACAGGAGTCAGGAGGTGGTTGTCCTTTGTCGTAGGCAGTGAATAATGTGCAAGTTGTACACCCGTTCGAAAAAGATTTACCTCATAGACAGCGCCTCCCGTGTGCGGAAGATTGTTGTGTTCCAGGCACTTTAGACCCGCTGTTCTACATCTCCCGCTTGCACCTCTGCCACCTAGCCGCATTCCGCATGTGAAGCTCCGCGCATTTCCAAGCCCACTTCCGAACCAAGCACACCTCATCCTTCAACGCGCATTGCCAACGGCCACGTTACAGCAACATCAGCACCTCCTATACTGCCTGCCTGAGACTTGCAGTCTTGCACTCACCAAGCCCGTGACCGGGCAATTCGCCGCTCGCCAGCTCATCGCATCTCGACTTCCACACCAGAACAACTCCTTGAACCTCACTCCTTGACCCTGCCGATAGCAGAGGCCGCGAACCGACAGGACACGCGATGGCGAACCCTTACAACGAAGGGATGCCTGAGCAGGAAGGCACACCGGCGCCGGCTGCAGCAGCTCCCTCAAAGAAGAAGAACAGATACGCCGGACAAGCATACGAGTTCGGTGCTGGAGCCAATTCTCAACAGGGAGGCCCACCAGCGGCCGCAGGCTACGGAGGACAACCAGCAGCTGTGCCTGCGTATGGATATCAAGCCCAGCCAGTCATGCAACAGCCAGGTTACGGCATGCAACAACCAGGCTATGGCGACCCAGCCGCGCAAAGCCCAATGGCCCAAGGCGGATATCAGCAGCCTCAGTATGGAGCCCAGGCAGGCTATGAAGCCCCGGCTGCTGGCTACCCAGCACCTGGCGCTCCACCAGGAGCACAAGGACTGGCACAGCAGTTTGGACAAATGAACATGGGAGGACAACAACCATTGCAGCCGCCGCAACCACAACAGCAAGGTGTACAGATGAAACTCAATTCTCTCCAGCCTGTGGACGTTAGCATGCAAGGTCAGCCGTTCCATGTCAGCGATCTGGACCAGCCGCCGCCGCCAATCATTTTGCCACCAAATGTAAGTTGCTGACTGTTGCAGCAGCGCAAAGGGAGCTCCAACCACTGACAATTAGATGTAGTCCTCCGTCACGCCGTCTCCATTCGCCAACTGTCCGCCGAAATATGTACGATCGACGCTTAACGCCATGCCCGCGACCAACTCCCTCCTCAAGAAGAGCAAGCTTCCCTTCGCTCTGATCATCCAGCCCTACGCCGCACTACACGATGCCGAAGATGATGTGCCGGTCCAGCATGATCAGGTCATTGCTCGTTGCAGAAGATGTCGGACATACATGAACCCGTTTGCGAGCTTTTTGGATCACTCCCACAGATGGCGGTGTAACATGTGCAACTTGACAAACGATGTGCCGCAAAGCTTTGATTGGGACAGCGTGAAGCAAACATCGGTGGACAGATGGCAGCGGCCTGAGCTCAACTACGCCGTCAGCGAGTTTGTGGCGCCGCAGGAATACATGGTTCGGGCACCGCAGCCTTTGATCTACCTTTTCTTGTTCGATGTCAGCTTTGCTGGTGTTACCAGCGGACTTTTGGCGACTGCTGCTCGATGCATCTTGGAGAGCTTGGACCGGATACCCAACACTGACAGACGGACACGCCTCGGATTCATGGCGGTTGACAGCTCGCTGCATTACTTCAGCATTCCCCGTGACGGTGGTGAGAACAACGAGGCCAAGATGCTGGTCGTGAGCGATCTGGACGAGCCCTTCCTACCAACCCCAGAAGATCTCCTTGTAAACCTTTCGGAATGCCGAGCGAATATTGAAGGCTTCCTCACCAAGCTTCAGAGCATGTTTGCCAACACTCAAAACCCCAGCTCCGCGATGGGCTCAGCTCTGCGTGCTGGTCACAAGCTGATCAGCCACGTTGGCGGCAAGGTCGTTGTCCTCTCTGCTACCCTCCCAAACATCGGGTACGGCAAGCTTGAGATGCGCGAGGACAAGAAGTTGCTCGGAACGTCCAAGGAGAACCCCCTCCTCCAGACCGCCAATGCCTTCTACAAGAGCTTTGCTGTCGAATGTAGTAAGACACAGGTCTCGATCGACATGTTCTTGTTCAGCGCACAGTACCAGGATGTGGCTAGCTTGAGCAATTTGCCGAGATATACTGGCGGTCAAACATATTTCTACCCTGCCTGGAATGCCGCAAGGACAGAGGACGCCATCAAATTCGCCACGGAATTCAGCGACTACTTGTCATCAGAAATCGGTCTGGAGGCCGTGCTGCGTGTGCGCACGACAACTGGTCTTCGCCCAAGCGCGTTCTACGGCAACTTCTTCAACAGATCCAGTGACTTGTGCGCTTTCCCAGCCATGCCCCGAGACCAGGCATACGTGGTCGAGATCGCCATCGACGAGAGCATCACAAAAGCCTTTGCTTGCTTGCAAGTCGGTGTGCTGCATACGACCTGCAATGGCGAGCGTAGAATCCGTGTCATGACCCTCAGCATTCCAGTCACCCAGAACATGGCCGATGTGTACGCTTCCGCCGACCAGCAAGCCATCACTGCCTACTTCTCCCACAAGGCTGTAGAAAGGGCGCTCAGCAGTGGATTGGACGCTGCACGGGACGCCCTCCAAGCTAAGATGATCGAGCTTCTACAAACCTACAAGAAGGAACTCGGCGGTGGTAACATGGGCGGAGGCGGTCTCCAATTCCCGGCTAATCTTCGAGCTCTGCCAATGCTCTTCTTGGGTCTCATGAAGAATGTAAGTGATGAAGTGAAATCACATTGCCGTCTTAGTACATGCACTGACTCAACTCACAGCTTGGCCTGCGAAAATCCGCCCAGATTCCATCCGACTTGCGATCAGCCGCGCTTTGCCTCCTCTCGACCCTTCCTCTCCCGCTTCTCATCCAATACATCTACCCTCGCCTCTATTCGCTGCACGATATGCCCGACGATGCCGGTCTTCCCAACCCGGAGACTGGCGCTATCACCATGCCACCACCACTCAACCTGACTTCCGGCAATATCGTACCGTTCGGTCTATACCTCATTGACGACGGCCAGACGCAATTCCTTTGGCTTGGCCGTGATGCTGTCCCGGCTTTGATCAACGATGTATTTGGCACCGAGGACAAGAATCAGCTCAAGCAAGGCAAGACTTCGCTCCCGGTGCTTGAATCAGAAATGAACGAGCGCGTTCGAGCTGTTGTGGAGAAGTCGAGGGACCACCGCGGAAAGGGCTGCGGAAGCATTGTCGTTCCACCGCTCTACTTGATCCGTGAGGACGGAGAGCCGAGCTTGAGACTTTGGGCACAGACCATGCTCGTTGAGGACCGAGCGGATCAGGGAGTAAGTGGAGCTATGTTTATTGGTATGCTGCGGGAGAAGGTCGTGGCCTGAGCAGCGCTCTAGTTGGTGGTTACATGACGCTTTGAAGAGACGAATAGTCGGGAAGTGGGAGGCTGTGTTTGGGAGGCTGTGTCTGGGAGGCTGTGTTTCCGCCGCTCCGTTGCTCGTGGGTGTCGTGACAGGCGAGCGAGAGAAGCAACGGGGCTGTTTGCAGCATAGATAAGGAAGGTAGTACCCAAAACTTTGAATATTGAAACTTGACATTGTCGTCGGCTTCGACTCCCAAGACCCGGCTAGGCCACGAACGTGCTCGTTGTTCGGCCACAGGTTGCCGTTGTCCGACAAAGGATCACAGCGCGCGATCGCAGTGGACAATGCCGTGTCGCCCAAAATGCCATAAAGTCTGTTGGTGTTATGCGTCTCGTGGTAGGAGGAAGATGGTCAAGGCCTCAAAGACAGCAGTCCGAGGCGAAAGCTAAAATCAGCGCTAGCGCAGGACTCTTCACTTTAGGTCGTGATCGTTCCAAAATCTACTCGCCTACATCATTCACCTGACCAACCTCCGCCGCGATGTCTGGTCGCAAGGATTTTCTCTCGCAGCAGGCGCCCGAGAATTACGTTGCTGGTCTTGGACGTGGTGCGACAGGATTCACGACACGATCAGATCTTGGACCTGCCAGAGAAGGGCCTAGTGAAGAGCAGATCAAGGAAGCGCTCGCAAAACGAGCAGCGGCTTTAGGAAATGCGCCGCCTACAGCATACGGTGTCAAGAAAAAGGACGATGACGAGGAGGTCGAGGAGCAGTTTCGCGACGCCGAGAATGAGGAAGGACTGTTCGCAACGGGAAATTACGACCGAGACGACGATGAAGCGGATCGCATATACCAGGACGTGGACGAGCGAATGAGCAAACGGCGCAAGATCTCAAGAGAAGAGCGAGAACGGTTGGAGAGGGAGGAGTTTGAGAGGAAGAATCCAAAGATTCAACAACAGTTTGCGGATTTGAAAAGAGCTTTGGGCACAATCACGGATGAGGACTGGGCAAGCATACCAGAAGTCGGTGATCTCACGGGAAAGAATCGCAGGAACAAGCAGAACATGCGCCAGAGGTTCTATGCAGTACCGGACAGCGTTCTGGCAGGTGCAAGAGACAGCACGCAGCTGGGAACGGAAATCCAGGATGATGGCATGGCGACTGATGCGCCTGGTGGCTCCAGCGAGCAGCAGGCGGATGGCACCATGACGAATTTTGCAGCAGTCGGCGCTGCGAGAGACAAAGTATTGAAGGTGCGATTGGACCAGGCTGCTCAATCGCAGGGCGGCACGGAGACTAGCGGCACAAGCACGGCCATCGATCCCAAAGGCTACCTTACGAGTCTGAGCAAGTCCGAGCTGAAAGCTGGTGAAATTCAAGTGGGAGACATTAAGCGTGCGCGCGTGCTATTGGAATCTGTGATCAAGACAAATCCTCGCCACGGACCGGGTTGGATTGCGGCGGCACGTTTGGAAGAATATGCGGGAAAGATTGTGGCTGCGAGGAACGTCATTCGGCGAGGATGCGAGATGTGTCCGAAGAGCGAGGACGTCTGGCTAGAAAGCATGCGATTAAACGACAACTCCAACGCAAAGATCATTGCCGCGAAAGCTATCGAGCACAACAACCGATCGGTGAATCTGTGGATTGAGGCATCGAAACTAGAGACCATACCCACGTCCAAGAAGCGAGTGCTACGGAAAGCCCTGGACCATATCCCTCAGTCTGTCGCGATTTGGAGGGAAGCTGTGAACTTGGAGGACGATCCGTCGGATGCAAAGCTTCTGCTTGCGAAAGCAACGGAAATCATCCCTCTTTCGGTAGAGCTATGGCTGGCTTTGGCGCGACTGGAGACACCCGAACAAGCTCAAGTCGTACTCAACAAGGCTCGCAAGGCAATTCCGTCCAGCTTTGAAATCTGGGTCGCTGCTGCACGTCTCCAAGAGCAAACAGGCAACGAAGCGATGGTGTTCAAGGTCATGGATCGTGCTGTGAAGGCTCTTGCACGCGAGTCAGCTATGTTGAAGCGCGAAGAGTGGATCGCACAGGCTGAGCTGTGTGAGGAGGAAGGAGCACTCATTACCTGTCGGGCTATTATTCAGGAGACAATCGGTTGGGGGCTTGACAAAGATGACGACCGCAAGAAGCTGTGGTTAGACGATGCCAAGTCCTCTGTCAACCGCGGGCATTACGAGACGGCGAGGGCCATTTACGCCGTCGCGATGAAGGAATTCTACCACCGAAAGAGTGTGTGGCTGTCGGCGGCGGACCTGGAGAGGAGCCATGGAAGCAAGGAGAATTTGTGGAAGATTCTCGAGAGTGCAGTCAACTCGATTCCAAACTCCAGCGAGCTTTGGATGCAGTTCGCTCGAGAAAAGTGGCTGGCAGGAGATGTGGAAGGCGCTCGACGTGTGCTTGGAGAAGCCTTCTCGAAGAACCCCGACAACGAAGACATCTATCTGGCAGCTGTTAAGCTTGAGGCCGACAATGGTCAGTCAGACCAGGCCCGCCGCCTGCTCGCACAAGCCCGCGAGGAGGCTCGTACCGACCGAGTCTTCATCCGCAGTGTGGCATTCGAGCGTCAGATCAACGAAAAAGACCGTGCGCTGGAGCTTGCCAATGAAGGTCTAAGCATCTTCCCCAAGGCTGATAAGCTGTGGATGATGAAGGGACAAATTTACGAGTCGAAGAACATGCTTCCTCAAGCTCGCGAAGCTTATAGTGCTGGCACGCGCAACTGCCCGAAGAGCGTGCCTCTGTGGCTACTCGCCAGCAGACTCGAGGAGAAGATGGGTGTAGTTGTCAAAGCACGCTCCATTCTCGACCGAGCTCGTCTCGCTGTTCCCAAGAATCCTCAACTCTGGACAGAGACCATTCGCCTCGAACTCCGCGCCAAGAACGTCCCTGCCGCCAATCAGAAACTCGCACAAGCCCTTCAAGAGTGCCCCAAGTCTGGTCTCGTCTGGAGCGAACGTATCTGGAATCTGGAAGCCCGCACACAGCGCAAACCGCGTATCCTCGAAGCCATACAAAAGGCCGAAAACGATCCCATTCTTTTCATCACAGCGGCCCGGATCTTTTGGAGCGAGCGCAAACTCGACAAGGCGGACAATTGGTTTCAAAAAGCTGTATTGCTGGATCCGGATTACGGCGATACGTGGGCTTGGTGGTACAAGTTCTTGCTGCAACATGGGACCGATGAGAAGAGAGCCGAGGTCGTCGAGAAGTGTGTGCAGAATGAGCCGAAGCATGGTGAGTACTGGCAAGGGGTAAGGAAGGCGCCCGAGAATGCTGGGAAGGGAGTTGAGGACGTGTTGAAACTTGTAGCGAAGGGGTTGGAATAGGTATTCGGGGAATTGAGACAATTACCGATACCCTCGCGGGGATGGGTCCTTCATTCTCGAGGAGATTGATGGAAGCAAAAGACTGGCGTTAGTTTTCTAAGACACGATAACCAACAATTGGACGCCATGCTCACATGAACATTTCGTACATTGTAGATCAGATGCGCGAATTTTCCGGCACGGATCTTTCCCTTTCCTCGAACAAATGAACTCATCTTGACCTTTTCGAGAACACCACACTTGCGGAGAAACCAGGCTCTGCTGCACTCAGAAGACAGCCAACATGGCAGTCGAAATGCCACACCATCGACCTGAATTCCTTCGGGCGATTGTGGACATGGGAAGCAATGGCATCCGCTTCTCGATCTCAAGTCTTCAGCCTCCGACACAGAGGATCATGCCAACACTTTTTCAACAACGTGTAGGCATCTCACTTTACGATGCACAGTACTCTACAGATGGACAGAGAATACCAATAGATGAGAAGACGATATCAGCCGTCGTTTCTGCATACAAGCAATTCAAGCGAACATGCGAGGACTTTGGAGTACCTCAGCAAAACATCACCGTGCTGGCCACTGAGGCCACAAGGACAGCAGTCAATTCCGAGGCGCTTCGCGGAAGGATCAAGGAGAAGGTAGGCTGGGACGTTACAATGCTGCCGAAGGAGGAAGAAGGCCGAGTCGGTGCCATGGGCGTTGCTAGCTCACTCCCCGAGGTCAGCGGCCTGGTAATGGATCTTGGAGGCGGTAGCACTCAGCTAAGCTGGCTCATCAAGAGCAGGGATGGAGGTGAAGTGCGCATGCCGGAGTCTGGAGCAGTCAGTATGCCATATGGTGCAGCGGCAATGTCGAGACGACTGGCCGACGCTGAACGAAATGGATCCACGGCGCAGTTGAAGGACGAGATTCGAGCTGCGGTCAAGACTGCTTATGCGAGTCTCAAGGTACCCAAGGATCTGGATGATGCTGCGAAAGCAAATGGCGGGTTCACCCTGTACCTGTCTGGAGGCGGCTTCAGAGGTTGGGGCTATGTGCTGATGAGCCAGCACCGCGTCAACCCATATCCCATACCAGTCATCAACGGCTTCAAGGTCAGCCGAAATGAGTTCTTGAGCACGGATCAAGTCAAAGCAGCGGCCGCTGCATCTCTGGAACACGGCGAAGGGCAGGATGAGCTTTTCAGGATCTCAGAAAGAAGAGCGGGCCAGGTGCCTGCCGTTGCCTTCCTCGTGAACGTCCTCGCCGAAGCACTGCCACAGATCAAGGAAGTTCGCTTTTGCCAAGGAGGTGTGCGAGAAGGCTACCTCTTCTCCTCGTTACCACCCGACATCAAAGCACAGTTTCCGCTCGTAGTGGCTACGCAATCCGTCGCGAAGGCAACATCTCCCCTCCCAGTAGTGGCGCTTTTGCAGGCCGCACTTCCAAAGGACCTCGATCGCGGTGCTGCCAAAGCCTTCGCCCCCGACAGGCTAGAGGCATTCGCAAATCTGATCTACTATCATTCCAGCCATTCAAAGGACCTCCAGGCTAGCGCTGCACTTCGTTGTACCACTTCCGGTCTACTTGCTGGAGTCCACGGCATTCTTCACGAGTCACGCACACTTATCGCACTTTTAATGTGTGCCAGATGGGGCGGCAGTGTACCACCGACCGACGAGCAGTTCAAGCAAAGTCTCGAGCAGCTTGTGGAGTCGCCGTGGACGCTATGGTGGATCAACTACGTTGGCGCGGTGGCTGGCTTGATTGCTAGTGTCTATCCTGCTGGTGTTGTCGCAGGTGCTGAACGGCTGAGACTGGACACGAAGTGGGACACTGATGACAAAGGCCGACCTTTGCTTGTGCTACGGGCTGTTGTCTCATCTAATGTCGACGATGAAGCATTTGGCGTGGAAGCGAAAGCAATCGAGAAAGTCGGCAAGAGAAAGCGCTGGATCGGCGGCAGAGATGGAATCGGGCACAAGGTGGATGTGGAAGTTTCAGTCGCCAACAAAAGATGACTGCGACGGTGGAAGACGACTCTTGTGACAAGGACTTGGAAGTTTCGGGCGCCGGCAAACGGCGTCTAAGACCGTGCGAGAAGTCTCTCCCCTTCGAGTGATATCTCCCCCTGCGTGATCGAAGCAAACAGCAGTGCTGGTCCTCTTAAGACCGAGCGACCTCTTCTGTTTCATCTCTCCGGTACAAACCATCCTCGTCACAATGGTGGTGAATTACGAGAAATGCGAGCTGAAGGAGCTGAAAGACTTGGTGAATCAGCGTAGAATCCCCATCGCCGACCATTTTCCGGGCTTGAGGGAGTCGAAGAACAAGTCGACGAGGATCGATGAGCTCAAGAAACGCCACTACATATCCGCTCTCAAGCTCGCAGATCAGCACATCTACTTTCCAAGTTTCATGAATCTCCAGCCGAAATGAGAGTCATGCTTTACGACGTGCTTCTTGGAGATCTCGACTCTGCTGCGTCCAACGTGGGTATCTTGACAGTCAACAAGCAGACACATCGCGAAGCATCAGCCGTTTTGTGGGATCGAAACACAATCAACATCAGAGTCAGGGATCGCTACATCTCCGTCGAGCACCAACAGACTCATCCTTTTTCTCCGGTGGTCCCTTTGGAGTTGTTCAATCGATACATTCGAAAGGTTCAGCGTCTTTGCATCGACTTCGCGGTCGACACGACCAGCTGCGACTGGCCAGGATACTGCAACGCTCACATCAGGTACACAGCGACTCGAGTTCAAGACGAGGTTTCCCTGCTTTCCCTGCTGAACCATCTCCTCTTCTCTCTATGCGCATTCTTGAGCCGCCCCAGTGATCTGCAATACCTTAAATTGAAGCTATGTATGATTCGAGACCACCCCAGTGGCCTTCGCTTCAGGGCGCACCATCTTGTCCTTCGCGATCCGAATCGAATCATCCAATGCCTGAGACCACTATCGATGATAATGCCAGTCCGAGGACTCACGATCG
Organism: Zymoseptoria passerinii SP63; assembly: GCA_000223825.2. NCBI lineage: Eukaryota > Fungi > Ascomycota > Dothideomycetes > Mycosphaerellales > Mycosphaerellaceae > Zymoseptoria > Zymoseptoria passerinii. Next base: position 24,256 of record AFIY01000442.1, read on the forward strand.
AAGGCGCTGAGCCGAAATTTGCGGACCAGGTGCATAATGCCCTCGCGGGCGCAAGACCACAGCCCAGTGTCGTCTTGAGCACATGGAAACATTTTCATGATGCCGCAAAATGCTGCCAGCGTATGCGAAAAGCTGCCGAAAGGGTGCCTATTGCGTTGCCGCAGGTACCGTCTTGGAGGAACCTGGTGGCCATAGCCGATGCTGTCGCGAGATTTGATCGAATCTTGGCCCACAATAAGGGAGGGAACTCACATACGCCCAGAAGTTGATCACGCGAGCCGAGGAAGTGAAGCTCGAGACTGAGGTGAGGACCATGCAAGAAGGGCTACACCGCTTCAGATACAACCAGGAGTTATTGAAACTGGTGGAGAGAGCATTTTCTAGAGTGGACCAGAGCCTTGTGGCGAACATCAACCAAAAGCTAAGCCAGCTCACGGCCTTGGTTGACGATATCGGAACGCTCATCGGAACAGCCGGCGTCCTTCCCTCGTCGACCGGTGATGTGATTCATAATGCGGTCAAGATCTTGACTGGCAGGGCGGGAAGAGTCAGGGGCGGAAGCAACTACTCGAACGACCTTTACTGGTGACTAGGAGTGCATGACAAGTTCCAACAGGCGAAGGAGGATCTCGACGTGGCGCTCGCCCGTTGTGCGCTTCGGAAAAGTCTCATCGTCCGCCTGCCTATCACCGACATGAGCGCCGTTCGCGACACACTGGCAAACACTACACATCAGACGCCGCTCGTGGATCAACTCAAGCCAGTAAGCCTTGACTGAAAATGAACCTGAAGAAGACGGAAAAACGAAAAAGCTTGATGCAGAGCTGAAGGGAATCATTGCCATCGACGGGGGACCCGACAAGCAGAAGCTCTGCATCGATCTCGGTGCCGAATTCTTCCTCGACTTCGCCACGACGCCGGATCTCGCAGCGGAAGTCATGAGGATCACCACGCACGGCGCTCACGGCATCATCACTATTGCTGCCTCCCGTGCGGCGTACGCCTTGGGTCTCTCGCTGGCGCGACCGGGTGGGAAAATCGTGGCGGTGGGACTACCGGTCGAGACGAATATTGTTGCTGGAGCGCCGCCGCTTCAATTGGCGTTGAAAAGATTAAACATCGTGGGCAGCGTGACTGGGACGTTGAAGATATGTTGGTGAAGTCCTGGATTGTGCGAGGTTCATGCTGACGAGGGGTCAAGTAGGACGTGGAATAAGCTCTGGACTTCTGTGCTCGTGGATTAGTCCATCCCATCCTTACCAAGGGCACGCTCGACGATGTGGATAAGTTTTGCGAGCTGATGATTGCGGGCAAGTTGCCCGGACGTGCGGCCTTGAAAGTGGCTGTTGGAGACGGGCTCAGGCACTCGTAGCCTGGTTCCGCTTGCCCAAATCGCCACGCCAGGTCTATCTCCTTTGCAGCCCCTTCCTTCACTCCGGATCGAATGTTCGGATAGTGTTGTTTGTCGAAATTCGGGGATCCTTCGTGAAAAGGGCTGCTTACATACACTACAATCCGCTGCTGCACTCGTATTGCTCCTTCCAAATCCCGAAGCGCCTGAAGAGGAGGTAATGCCAGTCAACGGAGTTACCTAATGTAGGCGAGATTTGCGAGTTGATGACCGCGGGAAACTTTCCAGAGCGCGCAGTTTTGAAGACGGCTGGTCAGGAATGGCCCGTGGGAGAGGCTGAACTCCGGTATGAGTTTTGCATACATAAACAATAAAACTGTGTTGCCATCAAGCCACTACAAGACACTTCCATCTAATGGTAAAGTCGGGATAGGGTGGCTGGACAAAGAAACCGAAAGACCTATGTAACTAGGCAGTCACCTTTTGCCATTTTGAACGTCGTGAGTTCGATTTCGATTTTTGCTTCCAATCACCGTAGATGTTTTGATCCGGGTCCATTTCCCTCGCAGCTCTTTCTACTTCGATTTTGGTCGGGTGTGTTGATGTTCCTTCAAGGAAAGCTCTGAGTCTCGTACCTGCACATCGAGCTTTTGATGGGAGCGCACTGGGAGGGCGATTGAGTTATTGCATGAGTGAGCTCAGCAATGCTCGTCAGATGATCTGATCCACACGAGATACTGTACGTCGATGTATGGTTGGAAGGAAGGAGTTGTAGTCGCATCGGCCCAAAGGAGCAATCACAAACCTTATATCCCCGCCTTCACATTGGCCACAAAGTGATCTGTGCTCACCACTTGGGGTGAACGTCGGTTGACCTCATATGCATAGCCGAGTATTAAAAGGTCACCTTTTCCTTCCTGTACATCCGGCAATGAACCTATTCGTCGAGACATTTGAGCACTTTCGACGGGCTCATCTGTGAAACTCCAGTGCAGCAACCCCAAGAGCAATCAGAATCAAATTATCGCCAGCGAGACGACAGCAAGACGGCAGCAAGACGACAGCAAGACGACAGCAACGTTCCAAAACATCTCATCACCCAAAAATGGCCCACTACTACTCCCCCCAACTCACGCGCCCTACATCCTTCAACTTCGCCACCGACGTTGTCGACTACTGGGCCACCAATCCACCTCCGGGAAACCTCGCCATGCACTGGATCTCGCAAGATCGGTCGGTGGAACGGAAACTGACATTCGAGCACTTCTCTCGACAATCGCATCGACTTGCCATTCTGTTCCGGGAGAAGCTAGGCGTCAGAAAGGGCGAGAAGATGTTGATCATCATGCCGAGGGTGGCGGAATGGTGAGTTGAACTATCATACCTACTGCTGTGTCCGTGTTTGACGAAAGATTCTCGCTGATGTGTATGAATGACACAAGGTGGGAAATTGCCACAGCAGGCATCCGCTCCGGAATCGTAATCTGTCCCGCCACCACCCTCCTCGTCGACAAAGACATCGAGTACCGCGTCAATCGCTCCGGCGCCTCCGTCTTCCTTGGCGACACCGTCGCCGTAGCCAAACTCCTCAAAGTCCGCCAAAATTGCCCGTCCATCAAACACGTCTTTCAACTCGACGGCACCGCCTCACCCGGCGTGACGCTTCTCAGCGAAGCTCTCAAGTCCATCCCGCAGAACGCTCGTTACACCGGTCCCAAACCAGCCGTCAAAGACCCCGCCATGATCTACTTCACGTCGGGTACTACCGGCCCACCAAAAATGGTCCAACACAACCAGATCTCCTACCCGCTCGCCCAAACCATCACAGGAAAACACTTCCATCGCCTGCAACCCGGAGATCTCAACTGGGTGCTCACGGAACAAGGCTGGGCGAAAGCCGGCTGGGCGTTCTTCGGCAGCTGGAATTGCGGCGCGGGATTGTTCATCCACGACGATCGAGGCGCGTTCAATCCGAAGAACACGCTGCATATCTTGCATTCGTACCCGATCACGACGTTTTGTGCGCCGCCGACGGTGTATCGACAATTGGTGCTGGATGAAAATCGGAAGTATTTCCGGGAGAACCCGCCGCAGGCGTTGAAGCATTGTACGGGTGCTGGGGAGCCGTTGAATCCGGAGGTGATACGGTTGTGGTTGGAGACTTCGGGGTTGCAGATTTGTGATGGGTTTGGACAGACGGAGACGGTGCTTGTGTGTGGGAATTTTGCGGGAAATGAGATTCGGCCGGGTTCGATGGGGAAGCCTTCTCCTGGAGTGCCATTGTTCGTCGTTGATGATGACGGAGAGCTGACGAAGGATGATGAGGAAGGAGACATTGCCTTGAAGGTGGATTTGACCGAACAGTCGAATTTCTTTGGCGTCTTTGATGGGTACCTGGAGGATGGGAAACTGGATCGAAAGTTGAAGGAAAGTAAGGAAAAGGGTCAAGCATGGTACTGTACCGGAGATCGAGCGAAGAGGGACAGCGAGGGATATTTGTGGTTTGTTGGCCGAAACGACGATGTGATCAATTCGTCTGGCTATCGCATTGGACCATTCGAAGTGGAGTCTACGCTCAAGCAACACCCGGCGGTGGTGGAGAGTGCCGTCATCTCGTCGCCGGATGAGTCGCGGGGAGAGGTAGTAAAGGCCTTCGTGGTGCTAACTGCGGAGGCAGAATCGAAGGATGAAGAGGCATTGAGGAGGGAACTGCAGGACTTTTGCAAAGAGCATGCGGCGCCATACAAGTATCCTAGACAGATCTCTTTCGTGAAGCCGGATTTCTTGCCCAAGACAATTAGTGGGAAGATTCAGAGGAAGAAGTTGAAGGCGATGGAATGGAAGGAGGGCGGGGAGGTGAAGGCGAAATTGTGAAGAGGTGGAGGGAGTGAGCGATGCTTGGCGTGTGTATTGTCGATCTTGGAGGTGGTCGGTGAGACTGCTTCAAGATAGGGTATGGACGGCAGTCGAACGAATGTCCGAAGTGTACAGAGAGCGGGATAGACACCATAGACCGCTGTCAGAACTAAAAAAGGGCTTACTAAGCGCCAAGACCAGCTGTATACCTTCCGAGTCCTTCGATAGTCCAGATAGCTTCACCAATTGACACACCCCTTACCCCTCTTTCTGAGCGCCATGGACATGGTCTCCGGTTTGTGTCAATTGAACAGGGATGTCCGTTGCTGGTTGATGCTGTCAGCAGTCTTGGCCTTGCTGCGATCGAAACCGTAATGGCATTGTATCAGCGTTTGAGATATAAGGTAGTAGCAGATAGCTCGAGTTCGACATCGAGGTCAGCGTCGAGTATGCTGGTCTCGAAACGACACGGATTCCTAAACGGATTCCTAAACGAATTCCAGTCGTCGTTGGCTGCTATCGACGATGATGTCCGAAGAGAGAAACATGTTATCGTCGTCTCGCCGGTCGGTCGTCCTTCTCGAACGCGTATGGTTTCTTATATGGATGGCATGGCCTCGATCGATCGCGTGTCGCTCTAGCATTCAGGGACAGCCAAAGTATGGTACTGTGGTAGGCTAAACGGATGGAATCAGGGGAATAGCTGTGGACTTCACCCGCCGCTCCAACCGCGGACGGAATTTGTATTCATGGAGAGAAGGGCCTTGCAGTGGTATTGCAGTCATGAACATCAAAGATCATGAACACGAGCGTGTGTCGGATTGTTGTTGATCGAAAACACGGACAAAATGCGGCGGGAATAAAAGGTACTGTAGTCTGTGGTAGACTTTCTCCGTGCCACATGGTTTGGACCTGCAGGCCGGGCAGACACGCGATCAGCTCCACTCCTGCGCTCTCTTGTTTCCAGTGCCTCAAGGTTGTTTCCCTCGGTATGAATATATCTATCTGTACCAAGACAGGGCACCTGCACGTCGTCGTCCTGCCTCTCTATTCCCATTCTCAGCCACTACTGTACAGTTCTATGTACCTGTTGCATAGTTATAATCCAATGATGCTCCTCGCTGCCCAACCCCCCGCATAAGCGATCCTAGCCGGCATCTTTTAATCTCCAGGGAAGATCTAGAAGGCAACGCAATTTAAACGGCCACCACCACCACCAACCTTCCTCTCAACCGCCAAAATGCCCCACATTCTCTCCGCCATTCACCATCGTTCACTTCTACCCGACCTGACATCTCCAATTGCCCAACGAATCCTTCTTCTTGTCCTGTGAAAAGACCTACTTCAGCACTTGGCTTCTTCGACTTCAACCACCTCTCGTACCACCCGCCAGGGTCTTCTGCAGCCGTCGGGATTGTTATTACTATCGCTACCCGGTCCACACAACTCCGACGTGCGGCCTGGAATCACGGCAAATCTCCTTTCCTATCAATCTGACAGACTGAAAATCAACGAGCCTTCCCGTCTCCTTTTGAAAACGCGACTCTTCTCTACGGTCTCTACCGCCAACCATTGGTTTGCAGCAAAGCGGCCAACGAAGTTAGCCGACGGAGTCAGTCAACCCACCAGAACGACACCACCCTTCAAACTGCCCAGCATGCAATTCCTAGATACCCTCCGCGCCAAGATCGACATTTACAAACTCGAGCAACGCTACACCCGCCGCGACAAGCGCACAACCTTTGCCTCCGGAGCACAATACATCGACGGGGAATACATCTACGCCAACAGCACCGGCAGTTCGGACAACAGCAGCAGGAATACCGGATACCAATCACGGCCGCCGCTTCAGACCACAAAGTCATCCACGAGCTTCGGGAGTGCTGGCACCGCGACTTCAAATGGGATCAAGAATTTGAGCAAGAGAGCGTCGAAGATGTTCTCATAGGCCAGGCCGGTCAAAAGGGGAGGTGAAGACAGGTTGTCGGAAGCGGAACAAAGGTTGCATGCAGTAGGAGGATATTCTGGCCACCATGCAGCACCATGTTGGAGGTGGCCGTGACAGAATGTATCATCACTGTCAGTCACAACCTCATGAAGGAATGGCGCTTCGTCGCGTGAAGACGGATCGAGGATGTCGATAGCGAGGATGTCCTTAGCGAGGCAGACGACGGCGCGTCGTGATGTGGTTGCGTTTTCTATGTTTGCTGGACGAGCGATGAGGGATCATGACTGTACGCTTCGTTGTACATATGGGAAACGAAGTCATGCAGTATGAATTGGTGGAGGAGAGAGCTGAAGCTGGTCGAGGCAAATGGACAGCGCATGTCGACCTGCGTGCCCGGATAGAACACTGATTATTGATGTCATTGCCGTGCCCTCACAATGTTGCGAGCGATTCAAACTGAAGCACGAACAGCGATTATAAAGTGAACGATTTTGTCCAATGCGGTAATGCCATTTGGAAATGGAAGTCGCGTGTCACAAAAGCTCCGAAGTCTGAAACGTCAAAGTGCCAAGGTCCCTTCAACGTTACCTCACTTTCCTTCGACACCCATTATCATTGAATCTGTCTTCCTTCCTCCCATGAGGACCACCCTTCCATTCCTCTATGCAACGCTGGCGACTCGTCTCACGAGCTGCATGTCACGCCCGAAATGCGTACGACCCGACCCTCGCCCTTCGCTCTGCTTTCAGCACCTCTCACCGATACCATCGATCGGAATTCAACGATGCGCTGAGTTCAGCCGTGGACGATGTTCTGGGTAATGATCCAGAATCGCCGGAGCCACCGAAAATCTTCAGGACTGCAGGAGGAGTCATAACACGATTTCCTGGAAGGCCGAAGACGGACAGCAGGAGAGAGAAATGGACAGAACCGGACTCCACACGGCGGGATCTGTGTAGGAGAGATGACAAAAGTGCAGGACGGTCGAAGGATCAGTTTGGCTACTCGGCGCTCAGATGGAGAGAGGAGATCATCAACGTTCGAAAGAAGATAATGCAATCCGGTCCTAGGACGGAGGAATTTCAGGCACAACTCAAGTCCATGGGCGACTACACTCCTCGGGCTGTCAGGCCCATATCCCCCGAGGGTTTAGCGCCGATCTATCCGTGGGCGGTGCCGATGAATGATTCCACGAACAAATTGAACGGAACTGAACTCCTCAGCGAAGAAATCCGACTCTTCGCCGAATGGATACAATCCACCCCAGCAGAGCTCGCCGCTCGCAAAGCCGCCATCACCGAGATCATCGACACAATCCTGCAGGCACCCAACATTGACTCCTCCAAACTCTCCCTCGAACTGTTCGGCTCTTCAGCGAATGGGCTCGCCCTTCCCCTCTCCGACATCGACCTCCGCATCCACAACCACGCAACCCCCAACATGCCCAACCGCTTCATGGCTCCCACCATCCGCCGGCTCAGAGACCACATCCGCCAAGACCCTCGCTACGATGACATCCAAACCCACGGCGAAGCCTATCCCATGCTCGAATTCCGACACATGGCGACGGGCATCCACGTGCAGCTCGTAGCGGGCCACTGCGCGCAACCGCAAGTGGAAGTCGTCAAACGCCTGACATCCGAGATTCCCACCCTCCAACCCCTGTTCCACCTCCTCCGCGTCGCTCTGGACATGCGCGGCTTGGTGGAAGTCTTCTACGGCGGAATCGGCTCCTACGGCCTCTTCGTCGCGCTCGCGGCCGCTATCTCACCCGGCCCCCGCCGCCACACCTCACTCGCCGAGCAACTCCGCTACTTCCTCAACTTCTACGGCTTCGAGCTAAACACCAACCTTCGAGCCCTCACGCTCTCGACCCGCGCGGGCGCACAATTCTTCTCCAAAGTATCAAATATCGAAACGGCAAAGTTCGCGGAGCTCTCGAAAGCGGCTGCGGAGAGCGGCGATGCGGTGGGAGCGGGACAGTGGAAGATGTGTCGCCGGCAAGAGGCCATGCCGTGGTTGTTGTGCTTGCAGGACCCGGCCAATCCGGGCAACGATCTGGGAAAGAAATGTTACGCGGTGAAGCACATCTTCAAGACGTTTCAGACGATGTGGGCGGAATTGAGGATCAGGATCGAGGTAAGGGATCAGTTGCTTAAGAGGCGAGTGATCCCGAGGGATCCCAAGGTTTTGTTGAAGTGTGTGGTGGGGAATTGTGCGGGGGTTTATCGGAGGAAGAGGGAGAGATTGGAGGAGGTGGGGAGGGCGTTGATGGAGGGGAAGACGATGGAGGATGTTGTTGAGGGGTTGAGGGAGAGGGGTGCTATGGGGTCGCAGAGGAGTGTGTGTTCGGGACCGTATCATGACGCGGTGGTTAAGAGGTTGGATTTGGGGCAGGAAGGGGGTGTCAAGGTGACGGATGGAGGTGCGCAGGAGGTCACTGGTGGGAGGATGGGAGGGAGGACGGGGAGTATTGTCCGGAATCGGGATGTGAGTCCGGGGGCGAGGAGATTGAAATTGAAAGGCAGGGGAGAGGTGACGAATGAGAGTATTGGGACGGAGGTTTCAACCAAGACCGGGACAGAGATGGAGGAGAAGCTGGAAAGGGAGTCGGTGGAGAAGTGGAGGCAGGTCATGAAAGAGGAAGGGATGATCACGGTGGATGCGGCAGCCAAAGACGGGAACGAGGCGTAGCGAGCGGAGATCAAGGCGAGGAATGCGAAGTTGAAGGAGGAGGAGGAGGAGGAGGGGAGCGAGGATCGGGTCGTCGTGAATTTGGTCATGCATTACAAGTACAGTGCAATACATCGTCCCGTCCTCGTTCTCATTTCGGTCTTGAGGCCAGCTGAGCAGCATATAGCTTAGTCGGACGCCAAGAGATATGTCGATGAAAAGGAAGGTGTGTTGTAGAGCTGTCACAACGAGTCTCAAAAGGACATCCATATGTCTCGTCTCGTACCTGACGATGACTAAGGCCACGCCCCGGATGGCGAATTAGCCGACAGCCCTACGAGCCCGAGCCTCAGCCAGCCCGGGCCGAATTGCGGCTGGCTGTCCTGCTTGCTTGCTTGCTTGCTTGCTTACTTGCTCTCCCAGCGACGCGCGCTGCGTTGATGACACTCGGGTGTTGTGACGAGTGAGCTCACCGATTCATTAAAAAGCCGCTGCAGCCCATCAAAGGTATGAGACATCTCCGCCGAAGTCGTCCTTGCCACCCCCCACCCACATCGCCGCCGTCCGCCCTCCCACACCACCCCCTGGTTTCTTTTCCCATCCTTCCCTCGCCTACTCCCACACTGCACCCCGACTTCACTCCCGCCGCCGCATCGCGTCTCAGCGCTCGCGACCCATCTCTCCTCTGCCCGTCTCAGCGCTCGCGCCCCATCTCTCCTCTGCCTCCCCTCGTCATGGCTCTGTGTGACCGATTCTGTTCACGACGTACTGACACTGCCCAGCTCGCGACCTCTCATCTATATGCTGCCGCTACCCGCTCTCGACTCTCCGCTCCTCCCCACCCACCATCATCATGTCCAATCATCACACGCCGACCACTTCACAATCTTCTCAATGGCCAAATATGAATCCCTCGGGCGCGGTCCAAACCCCCGATAGCGACTCCGCTCCGAATCTCGATGCCTCTTCCACCTCCGACGCGATCCGCGAAGGGAAACAAAAAGCGAAAGAAACCATGGCCATGGCGAGCGCATCCCCAGCACCACGGTACGGCACCCCCAATGGCTCCGCGCAGACCAATGGCGCGCCGCAACAACAACTCAGCCGCAAGCGATCACGAGATGGCACCCAACTCCCCGTCAGTCAAGCCGGGAGCGTCTTCGCGGACGGTCCACTTCCCGCGCGCGACGACGTGCTCCTCGACCGCTACATCCAACGCGACCTCCTACATGGCGCGGCGATGAACGACCAAGCCGAGCGATCGCGCGACCTGATCAAAGCGAAAGAGCTGGAGAAGGAATTTTACACGCATGAAGTCGCGGTGCGTCGGAGACAGGATCCCGCTTCGATTCATGGATATGGATTCGCGGGGTATGGCAATGGAACGACCAACGCGAAGAGCCAGATAGTGTACAGCTCGAATCGCGGGCCGCCCAAGGGGAGACGGTGTCGGCAGTTGCATGTTAACCGGAAGGATACCGCGTCGCAGGCGGATTTGCATGAGGAGTTGGTTCCGGTGAGGTTGGATATCGAGCTGGATAAGCTGAGGTTGAGGGATACGTTTACTTGGAATCTACACGAGAAGACGATCAGCCCGGAAATGTTTCTGGACTACCTGATGGAGGACTTGAAGATTCCCGGCGAGGCGATTCCGGAAGTCTCGCGGCAGATCAGAGCAGAGTTCCACGAGCAGGTACATAATTATTACCCGCACATTATTGTCGCAGATGGACCGCTGGAGCCCGGGAGACCGTACAACGACCACAAGGATGACGAGATGCGGATCCAAATCAAGCTTAATATCACGATTGGGCGAATTCAATTGATCGATCAATTCGAGTGGGACATCAACAATCCGCTCAACGTACCGGAGGAATTCGCACGGCAGATGGCTTGGGAGAACGCGCTTAGTGGGGAATTTACAACAGCCATCGCACACTCCATCCGGGAACAGAGCCAATTGTACACCAAGAGCTTGTACCTCACGAACCACTGCTTCGATGGACGACCGGCGGAAGACCCGGAATTGAGGGACAGCTTTCTGCCAGCACCATTGCCAAGTGCTTTCCGACCACACGCGGCGCAAAAGGACTACACGCCGTATATGTTTGAGATGAGCGAGGCTGAGTTGGAGCGAACAGAGACGTCCATGATGCGGGAGCACCGGGCGCAGAAACGACAATTGAATCGGAGAGGAGGTCCGGCATTGCCGGATTTGAAGGACCGGCAGCGGACGGTTCGATCTCTTCTTATACATTCGGTCATCCCGGGCGCGGTGGACACTTTTGAGACGACTGGGATACCGAAGACTCGCCGAGCAGGCGGACGAGGCGGACGGCGGGGCGGTGTTCGCACAGATGTGGACGCCGACTCCGACGAGCTCGATAGTGAAGACTCGGCGCCTGAGTCTCCTGCTCCGTCGACTATAATGGCCGCCAATCCCGGCACGGCGCGAACGAGAGGTATGCGAGGAGCCGCCGCACAAGCGCAAGCGAATATGCGGGCTGGATATGGCCGATCTCAGACTCCGGATTCTCAACTCCTGGCAACACCACACGATACTGCACAACGATCTTCGCGACGTAGTATGCTTCGCGAAGAGAGCGTGGCCGATGAAGGAGAGCAATTGATTGTGCGCCTTCGAATCGGCAAGGCGAGACTGAAGGCGTTTTGGGATGATTACAGGGCGAAGAAGCGTGCGAGTGAGTATCCGCTTTCTGGGTATGCATCTGCGCCTCCACCTCCGGCCGCTGCGGTCATCGCGACGCCTGTCAAGGGTGGAACGAGCACGCCTTCGATCACGCCGCGAACCTTGCCCAACGCGAAAAGTACGCCGCAGCCGAATGGAAACCACTCCCGTCCCGCGTCGTCTGCTCGCGGACAACCACAGGAAAACCACAACCACAACCACAACAGCAGCAGTCGCAGTCGCAGGAAGTAGTCTACGACTCCAAAGGCGCGGTAGAAATGGATCGCTGGCCAGCACCGGACGACGCACCCGTAAGTTTACCCCCCAATCCCCCTCTCACACACATGCACATAACTAATCCCCACATCCAAAGCCCCCACCACCCCCCTGGCTCACCTCGGCCATCACCTCCCTCCGCCAACGCTACCCCACCGACAACTTCCACCCCCTCATGAAAGCCTACGCCCTCCACACCACCGCCTCGGGATCCGCCGAAATCAAACCCTGCTCCAATTACCCCCCCGACGTGGTCCGACCGGGAGACGTCCCGCCCGCGGACACGACGGTCAAGTGGTTGCCCCGCATCCGGTGCGTGGATTGTCCGGGGAAATTGTATACGGCGGTGGGGGGGCGGGGGTGGAGGGACGGGTGGCGGTGGATTTTGAGGTGCATTTGAAGAATCGGAAACATTTGGGCATGGTTGCTAAGAGGGTGGAGGAGGAGAGGGGGAGGTAGGGAGTTGAGGATAGAGGGTGTGATGGGTTTGGGAGATGAGCGGGTTTATTGGTGGTGGTAGTTGGGTTGGAGATGGGAATCAGTTGTTGATAGGATGATGAATATGACACAAAGTTTGATACAGACCGACTTCCCATTCTCCCCTCGTCTAATTGAACAATGATGTCTGTTGTCTCCGGAGGTGTGGCAAGATTTGAGGAGATTGCATTGTATCTCGTTTCAAGTCTGCAGGCTTGTATCGTCGACTTGAAAACCAAGGGTCTGTGCTTACGATTCACACACACACACAGCCATCCAGCCCATGTCCTCGCAGCGGGCACAAGCTGATCTACCCATAAGGGCCCGTAAGGGCATGCGAGTTGGTGGTGCGCATTCCTGTCTCGAGACGAGTATACAACGTCTTGCAAGTATGCCTGTGTATATGTACGCCAAATGATCGCAATGACTGGTTCGCCGCACATTTGGGAAACGGAGGGATTGATTTCTGATCAAAGGAGGCGCTGGTCCGACGGGAAAGTTGTTTTACACTCGGGTCTGAGGACGGCGATGGGAGCCAGGAGCTTGGAGACTCCTGGTGAAGGATGAGTTGGAGGATGAACGAAGGTGTGGTGTGCGAGCAGACCTTGCAAGCACGGTCGACTGTTGGCCGTCGCGGCGGAGTGGACTGATAGCAGTAGTTATAAGAGTAAGGACCTGTCCGAAGGCTCTTCAAAGAACATCGTTGACGAGATGGAGACTGAAGCTGGAGACAGGGAGATGTGAGTCCGCGGAGGCGTACAGAGAGGTAGCCGCATCTTGTACACGAATTGGAGCCGGTTCGTATTTCAGAAAAGCGAGGAATGCTTTTTTAGCTCGAGTCCTCAGCCAGCCTCAGTGGAAAAGGATTGATGCAAGAAGAGGCGTGTTCGCGACGTGACGCATAGCCGGATCTTGTTGGTATGGTGTGCACGACGAAAGCTTGACAACAGTCCCGAAGTGCAATTGGGGTTGTGGCTGGCTGAATCGGGGTCTGGATCCTCATGTTCAGCTCGCCATGGCGAGGTGCCTCGAAAGCGCCACATCACGCCAGTCAAGCGACAACATAGCTCCGATGTCTCTCTGGCGCTGTCGGAATATCATATGAGTATCGTCTTCCGGACAGCGTGAGGTTGGGTCGAATGTGGTTCGGCATGTCTGCTGATTCGAAGATCCGTTAGCTGAATACCGTTATGAAGAACATGTTGTACGAACATGTTGTACGAACATTCTCAAGCTGCAATTATCTCGCTCAAATCGTGGTTGATTCGCATGATCCACTGAGACACCAAGACATCGGAAGCATCCTGCAGGCCTCGAAACTTGTTCGTCAAGAAGCCCGCAACCTCGCCCAAGGATCCTCCAGAAAACTCGGCATGAAAACCACCAGGTCCCCTCTCTCATTCTTCACGCCCCATCGCAGCGCTTCCAGACTCGGCGGTCCTGCACTGACAGTCTCAGCAGTCACACTTGACTCCACCCTCCCACCGCCTTTCCCACCGCCTTGCCGCTGCGATCGAATCGGGACCTGCGCGCTGCTCCCTCCCGCAGCTGCGCTCGGACCGGCAGCCGGAGCTTTCGACTTGACCGCCTTCCGCTCCCCAATCGGCGTATTATTTGCGCCTTTGCCTTGAGGTTCAGATGCTGTGCCAGAGATGGAAGGATCGACAAAGCCGTCATTGCGGTCGAATTTTCGCTTCTTGCTGGGTTGTGCGCCGAAGCCTGTGAAGCCCATGGCGGCGGCGATGGCGGGGTCGATGCCGAATTCGGCTTCTTCCTCGTAGTCGGACATTGTGATGATGTTGGAGGAATTGATTGTGGTTGATGTTGTGGCGTTGAAGAGGGTGTGGAGGCAAGGGAAGACGTCGAGGTGGTCCGAGCTTCGCGCTACCGTGTGGTGGTGGTAGAGGTGAAGGAAGGAGTGGAATGAGTCGTTCATTCGGAGGCATGGATTAATCAGATGGTAGCTATGGAGAGACTCTACAGCGATCTGCGTATTAAAAGAAATCGTGCTCCTAGACATACTTCGGCTTCGACGGAATCGTCTTCAACTGATCGGCCGGATTGCCTTGCAACCCAAACAGATCATAAATCCATTTCAAAATGATGAAGAACGACTCCGGCTCACCCATGTGCTTCTTGCCCGATACGAACCTCGCCTCCTTCGGCGCTCCATGTTGTAAGCACAAGTAATAGTCATCGATGGGGAAGATCTCATCGTTGACACCATTGACCAACAGCAACCTCGTGCACTCCGGCCGATCCAACGTGCCATCCTCGAGGAGAGAGAACTTCATTGCTTCTTTCTTGAACTTCTCCAAGTCATCGCCGTAGCCAAATTTGTGCGCCAAAGTCGTCGCGAGGTCAAAGGGGTACTCGAGATGGTTGACGTGGGACAGCCATTCTGGATCAAACATATAGTGACATCCGCCACCCAGAGCGACCACGCCCGAAAGTCGGTCCGCGTGCGTATGCGCGAGCCGAATCGCGTAGTAGCCGCCGGTACTGAAAGCCCACATTGCTCTTCGACTCTGGTCAATTTCGCGTTGCTGGTCAATCCAGTCGAACAGTGTCGACCACTGCCGTTCAGGAGAGGTGGGATCACTCGGGTCGGCGGGAGAGTCGCCTGTGCCTGGAATTTCGAGTACAATGGTTGCGACGTTCTTCTGTGACCAGCCTTCGATCCATACGGCAAGCTCGGTTCGGTAGCCATCTAGTCCGGACAAGATTATGACCAGAGGTGTAGGCTTGTCTTTGCCCGTGCCAGGTGGGAGGTGATAGTAGAATGGCAGCTCGGAACCATCGGTCTCCAAGCCATGCTTGTGAGGAATGACGATCTCGTTGGTTGGACGGCCTCTCATCGCCAACCCTTTCTTCGCTGCCTTCTTGCCTTCTCGCCAAGCCCGTCTTTGCTTGTCTGATCGAGGAGCTGGAAATCGTGCAATCCGGTACACTGCCGACGCTCGCCTGAGAACATGGGACATGAGTACAAGCATCGCCTCATCGCTGGTCTGATACGCACAAGAATAGTTCAGACGCCTTCTCTAGGTGACCAGCCGTCTCTGCCCTCTCAGCCTCGGTAACCAGCTCCTCAGCTTTCGGGAAGAAAGCACTGGCATACTTGTCCCAATCATACGGCTCTTTCTGACCCTCGGCGACGAGTCTATCAACGATCGGCTCGAAGTCCTGGTAAGCACTGAACATGAACGGATAGACTCCCATTTTACACAATGGCTGCCACTTTGTTTGCCATAGCTTCTCGAAGCTTGCGTGATGAGCAGCTGGAGTCTTGAGCGACTCTTGGATGAAGAACTTGCCGCCTGGAGCTGCCATGACAAGTCGAAGAAGAGGGTGAAGAGAGGAGATGCAGGTACAACAGCGAGAAGGGAGAATTGGAAGCTTCGGAAAGGCCGCGCTTACGTGTAGTTATCGCTTCGGAAGCGCCATGCTCACATTTATCCCACCGTACCTCCTTGGTCCCGCTCCCGCTCAAACTGCACCGCACAATGCGGACATTGGCAGCTTAGAACACGAAATCTGCGGCAGAGAACGGACATGTACGTCGAGGATGTACGTCTTTACGAGATAGACGGGAGACCTAACGAATTGTTAGCTCTCCAAGGTAGCTTCTGCAATACATTCTAAGCTACCGGAGTCCAAGTTACGTGTTGCGGTTTGAGCGAAGCCATGGAGGTACGACCACCAGTACCATGCTCCCCTGCTCGGATGCGATGCATCGATATTGATGACATGGACGGTGGAGAAGTCCTCCGTGCGAGAGGACACGGTGCGTTGAAGAGGTTGAAGTGGGCCAATTTTCGGCCCCACTTTCTCCGACCTCACTCCATTTCAATCTGTCCTTCCATCGTCAACATCGGTACTAAGGTAGTAGCACAAGACACATTCATCTGACGTCGCCACCTCCTCTTCAGGCGCTTGGGAAATGGGAAGTGCATATCCGAGGGCAGGAGCGGTCTAGGGTGTGTATGTAAGCAGCTGTCTGTGAAGGATTTGAGACCAAAGCAACCAAAGTAACATAACTCGAACATTCGATCCGGAGTGAAGTGAAGGGGCTGCAAAGGAGATAGTGACGTCGGCGGCGACCATGGCAGCAAAGACTCCAGTCGCAGCCATATTCTCCAATCTCGCAGGCACCTGGTCGCTCCGGAGATCCCTCAGCAGCAAACTTCCAGGATTTCCCTCAGGCACTTTCGAAGGCGTGGCAACTTTTACAGCCCGTGAACCCACGGCCCACTCTGTCAAGAGCGAACTTCTATACGCCGAGCACGGCGAGCTCAAAACCGATAATGGTTATACGTTAAAAGCGAACAGGAAGTACATCTATCGCTACAACGCCGATGAAGACAAAATCAGCGCATGGTTCGTCAAGGAAGATACCAAAGCTAACGATGGGCGGGAAGAAGTCGACGAGCTGTTCCATGACCTTGAGATTGAATGTGCAGTGAATGGCTGGGCGGGGAGAGGAGAGCATCTTTGTTCGCTGGACATGTATTGGGCGTACTATGAATTTCGTGTGCCGAAAGTCGCCGAGGAGGGTGCTGAGATGAACGTCTTTGGGGTGAGGTACAAGGTCAAAGGACCGCAGAAGGATTACACGAGCGATACGGCGTATGAGCGAGTCGCTGCCGTGAATGCTGCGACGCTGTAATCTCGGTCTCGCGGGGCGGATCGATCATCAGGATGGGTTTGGTAGCTGTAGTCACGATACTGCGAGCCAGCCCGGCAATCATTTCTTCTTGGAAAATCTATCTACCAGGACCATCCACTGCGGCTATGCTCTCGACATTGGAACAAGTTGTACGCCACGATTTCAGGTCCAAGGGACGGATGTGCGCCACCTTGCGGCGCTTCCTCGACGACGGCCGATCCCTGTACCAATTGCGAAAGGTCTCTCGGGCAATCAAAGCTTTCGTCGATGGCGATATGGGCATGCTATTCAACAAGCTCTACGCCAGAGCGCCCTTCCAGTCGAGCGATCAGTTGACTACCCTGATCCCAATCTCCGCTTACTGCAAGCATCTGAGCGTCCACGTCGGCGAGCCCACCCAAGCTCATCTCAAGCAGCCAGGCTTCTCCAAACTCATCAATCGCTGTGCAAATCGTCCTCGGTCCGTACTCAGACGAAGCTCATTCACGACGGCGCCGAAAACCGCACGCCCACAAATGACCCAAGCCGACATCGTCGATCGCCGTTCATGGACTTTCCTCTTCAAACATTTCACACGACTTACAACCATGACCTTCCGCGCTCACGGCAATCCCGCCTGGCCCGGCTGCACCTCTCTTGAATCCACTTTGATCACCCTCCGACTCGCCCTCGAGCGCGCCGGGCTATCCACCCTGCGTACCCTAATCCTCTCTCCAGTCCACATTAGCGGCATCATACATCTTCGATGGTCGGCCTTTGGCGCTTTCGTCGAACCTCCCTCGGCGGAGATAAGTGCAGGACTTTGGCAAAGTCTCACGACGCTGAAGGTACACCTTCGAAATCCCATGGGCACGGTTGACCTCAGCTTGTCGCAAGCGATCATGGCGACGAAGATCTTGCAGGAGTACCTACGGTCTTTCTCTGCTACACTGCGGCGATTGGAATTCATATGGCTGGACGCAGAGGGTCCGAGTCCGCTACTTCTCGATCAGGAAGCGGGTATGGAAGCGCAGGAGACGCTGTCCTGGCCGGCGTTGGAGGAGTTCTGGTTCGGGAATATCACGACTCCATTCAGGAGTGTGCTGGCAATCGCAGAGCGAGCTCCACATGTCAGGGTCGTCAAGGCGTTGAGGAGTACACACCAGTGTTCGAAGATGGAAAAGCTGAGTGAAGATGCCTGGATCGAGGTCGATATTGCTCAAGTTTCAGGGAAGAAGGGACAGGTGAACACCACGGCGAGCAGTATCTATAGTCAAGAAGGTGTCTGCGAGTGGAGCAGTGGGTCGAGTAGTGTCAGCAGTATCGAGCCGCAGTTCTCAGGCGTGAGACAGTATCTGCAAGCGAGATAGCAGTGCCACGATCAGCACGAAGTAGCAAGGCGATTTTACGCTTGCGATCAGGATTCAATTGGAATGATAGTTCTACATTGTCTTTTCGCTTTCAGATGGTATGAACTCTTTCATCGACGACTATACCATGGTCTGTGCCATTGGACGGTGACATTGATGCTCAAGCATCCTTTCATCCCACGTGTGGCTTTTTAGTTCTCACCAACCATGTCGTCCGTTCGCCATGTCACCTGGTGCATCCTGGGTCGGATCATGTCGACATTGCCAGGGCCTCTTGAACCACGTCAGCGGTTCGGCTACGAAGGTCCCCGAATGTATCAGAATACATACGGACGGACCTTCGTACGTCCGCCATGGAAGCGTTTGAACAGACGGACCGTGGCCTTGGCAATGATCAGATTTGAGATGGGCAAGTCCCGGACGCCGAAGATGCTAACTTTGGGTTGCAAGAGCCATGTGATTGGAACTATCGGGATGATTGTGATTGCCTATTCGGGCATTTTGCGCCAAGCGAACAATTGATGAATTGATGGCTCGGAGGTGTTGGGCCGACTTTTGCGAGGGCGGATGATGAGGCCATTCGACTTTTCTCAGGAGTGAACTTGAAGTGGACCGGGCTATCGTGATGCTTGGCGTCGAACATCTGGGTCGATTTAAAGAAGGCGCTTTCTCGAGGATAGAGTTCGATGGAGGACGGCAGTGAAATTGGATGTCTTGCGTTTTGTTCGCTGATCATGACAATGCATGCATGCATGCATTGCGCAAGGATGGGCAATCGCCACGTGATGTGAGCGTGAGAGTTCGTATCATCATCAGGTCTGAGGAGTGCTATCTATCCATCGTCGATTTTCTGCCATGGTCCATCAACGTGGGCAGCATAGAACTAATAAGTTATGTATAGCATGTCGAAGGGTGGAGTCCTCGGAGTGATGTGAGGTGAAGTGAAAAGACAAAAGACACTGACTCCGCAAACAGTCGCCAGCCAGACGGGGAAGTCTCGACTCTCCATGGAACGCCCCTTTCGCCGCCTGTGATGAAAGTCAAAGGAAGGCGGATTGATCAGCCGTCGAAGCTTGTACCTGACTTTAGTTCTAAGTCAGGCTGGTCTGGAGCCGGATCTTTCGCTGTTATTATTATTATTATCATTATTATGCGACACGAACAGCAGATCTGGACGATCCAACAGGAGGAGCAGAGAAACATTCGAATTTTATTGTCCGATGCCAGTCTTTCGGCGTGTGTGTGTGTGTTGTATATGGTAGGTATGATGCAGTAGTAGTTCTATCTCACCCGTCAAAACCCCACTAGAATATGATTTCGATACGCGTTGCAACTTGCCACCCCTTTCCACCTCGAAGTGATGATATTCTTTCTACTCGGCAGTCTGGATGATGTTGTATCTATCTAGTTCTACCTACACATACATTCGTCGTTTGCAGGCGAAAGCCTTCAATAATCATGCCACGCGCGCCACTCTCTTCAAATACTTCCAGCGACTTCGCCACTGTCAATCAATAGATCAGCATCCCCCCCCCCTTCCCCTTCCCCCCATACCTTTTTGGCCCTGCTTGGGTAGCGCGAGGTACCTCCTCTTACTCCGCTCTTCCTCCTCTGCCAAATACCAACTCTGTCCCGCTTCGCCCTCTCTCCTCCTGTTGTGCGCGCGCGCGAGGAACCAAAGCAAAAGTTCAACAGACACCCGCCTATCTGTCGCTACAATCCTGCCTGTCCCACCACTTCCCGGCGTCTTGTGCTCCCCTCGCACACCCGAACAGCCGACGAGCACTTTTCGGCCCCAGTCTCGATATACCTTGCAACCCTCTCAATCTCTTGCAGGGCTCAGAGGTCATCCGGATTGCGAAGCGCCTGCCTGCCTGCCTGCTCCACGCCCGATGCAGGCACGACTGAACGCTACCACCGTCACTACCCGATCCGCCTGCTTGGCCCTTGTCGCCTACGCCCGCCCACCTCCACACCACCCCGAACAACACACACATCGCTGTGTTTCAGACACCACCGACCCGCGCGCGCCCTGAGACAGCCGCGCCTGCACCACCCCGATTCGAGCCCTCAGGCACGCTGTGCGACGTTGCGACACCAAGGGAATAATACCCCCCCACGACAAGCTCCACGGCGGCCATTGCCGCATTCCAGGATCCCTCTGCGCGAATACCTCGTCGTTCCGCTCCCTCGCGAGCTGAATAAAAGCTCAGCTCACCACCATGGCCGTGTCCATGCTCGCACCTAGCCGCGCTTCGACTTCCTCCGGCTCCTCCTTTGTGCCGCTGAAGCGAGAAGGCACCATGTCGAGCCACGATGGCTCGCGGTCGATTCGCGCCTCGAAGCGCTACTCCGTCACGGCCTTGTACCTGTCGATGAACGCGAACCAGCGCGATTTGGAGATTGAGGATGATCTAGCAAGAGGTGAGCGATGCATGAGATACTGGGCATGCGGAGCGACCGATCGGACGCTGACAATTTCGAATAGCTCAAAAAGCATTGAGGGACCTGAAGTCGAAGATATCATCGCAGTCGAAAAAGAACTTTGTGCTGGAGAAAGATGTGCGCTATCTCGACTCTCGAATAGCATTGCTCGTGCAGAATCGCATGGCGCTGGAGGAGGTATGGATACACGGTGCGGATGGTTGAAGGAACTCAATCGCTGACAATACAACAGAAGGAAGAGGTTGCCAGCCATCTGGACGACTCCTTGGACCTCTCCGAAGGATCATTTCCGAATGACGAGAAGACGCAAAAGTACGGCAATCTGCTGTTCCTGCTACAAAGCGAGCCCAGACACATTGCACATCTATGTCGACTTGTCACAATGGCCGAGATCGATCAACTACTGCAAACGGTCATGTTTACGATCTATGGTAACCAGTATGAAAGCCGAGAAGAACATTTGCTTTTGACCATGTTCCAGGTATGTTTATCTGCAGACCATCACCGCGACCACACTAACGAGTCTCAAGTCCGTCCTGACCTACCAATTCGACAACACCCCCGACTATTCTTCACTCCTCCGCGCAAATACACCCGTCTCCCGAATGATGACCACGTACACACGAAGAGGACCCGGACAGAGCTACCTCAAGACTGTGCTCGCGGATCGAATCAACTCGCTGATCGAGATCAAGGACCTCGATCTGGAAATCAACCCACTCAAGGTTTACGAGAGCATGATTGGGAAGATCGAGGCCGACGGCGGCAAACTACCGTCGAATCTGCCCAAAGGCATCACTGCAGAACACGCTGCAGCGAACGAGAACGTGCAGCGAATCATCGCGCCTCGAATTGAGATGTTGAACGAGATTGCAAAGTCCTTTCTCGACACCATCATCGATGGACTGGATGAGACACCCTACGGCATCCGCTGGATATGCAAGCAGATTCGATCCTTGACGCGGCGAAAGTATCCTGACGCCTCGGAGCAAACGATTTGCACACTCATCGGCGGATTCTTCTTTTTGCGATTCATCAACCCTGCAATCGTTACCCCACGATCATACATGCTCATCGAGCAAACACCCGCGGAGAACCCGAAGAGAACCCTCACATATGTCGCCAAAATGCTGCAAAATTTGGCCAACAAGCCGAGTTACGCAAAGGAGCCGTACATGCAGAGATTGGCGCCATTCATCGAGGACAACAAGGAACGGATCAACCGATTCATGCTTGATCTGTGTGAGGTGCAAGACTTTTACGAGACGCTTGAAATGGACAATTACGTCGCCTTGTCCAAGAAGGATCTCGAGCTGTCCATCACGCTCAACGAAGTGTACGCCATGCACATGCTTATTGAGAAGCACCAGGTCGAACTCGCTCGAGAAGAAACCTCCCACCTCAATCAACTCCTCGCCGAACTGGGCCCAGCACCGGCTCAACTCCCCCGAAAAGAAAACCGCGCCATCAACCTCCCCCTCTACAGCAAATGGGAAGCCTCACTAGACGACTTCACCGCCGCCCTCGACATCACCCAAGAAGAAGTCTACTTCATGGAAGCCAAATCTACCTTTGTCATGATCCTCCGCTCACTCCCCAACAACTCCACCGTCACCCGCCGTCCTCTCCGTCTCGAACGTGTCGCCGAAGCGGCAGCTACAACGAAAAACGACTCCGTCATGGTCCGCAAAGGGATCCGTGCGATGGAATTGCTGAACCAACTCCAAGAACTCGGCATCATCGATCGCGACGACAGCTACGCATTGTTGAGGGATGAAGTCGAGCAGGAACTCGTGCATCTTGGATCCTTGAAGGAAAAAGTCCTCGTCGAGACGACCAAGTTGGATGAAGTGTTCCGCACCATCCGCGACCACAACACCTACCTCGTCGGCCAGCTGGAAACGTACAAATCCTACCTCCACAACGTCCGCGGCCAATCCGAGGGTACCGCCAAGCGTGGCCAGTCGGCGAAAGTCCTCGGTCCGTACAAATTCACGCATCAAGAATTGGAGAAACAGGGCGTCATCCAGAAGAGCAATGTCCCGGAGAATCGCAGAGGCAACATTTTCTTCAACATCACGAGTCCGAGTCCGGGCACGTTTGTCATCAGTCTGCACTACAAGGGACGGAATCGCGGGTTGTTGGAATTGGATCTGAAGCTGGACGATCTGTTGGAGATGCAGAAGGAACAGCAGGAGGATTTGGATTTGGAGTATGTGCAGTTTAACGTTACGAAGGTGTTGGGGTTGTTGAACAAGAGGTTTGCGAGGAAGAGGAATTGGTGAGGCGGAGGGAGAGATGGCAGGGGTTGAGGGGAGAGGTGCGGTGGTGGACGAGGAAATGAGCTGGATGTGAAATGTATTTGTATGATCTGGGAAATTGGGTGGGTGGGCGGTTGCTTGACTGGGAGGGAGGGATCGGGTGGAGGCTGACTCCTTGTTTTTCTCTCCCATGGGTTGGTTGGGTTGGTTGGGTGTGGTTTTGTTGCGTTTCTTTGTGATACCCGGAGGAGTGGAAGTATATGAGAGAGAGAGAGAGAGAGAGGAAGAACGTGGGATGAGAAAAAACGAGAAAGAGGAGAGAGAGGGAAGATGAGGAAGCTTTGAGGGATCGAAGGAAGGTGAAGAAGTGTTGGATGAACGAGCTGTATGAGTAGAAACATCTATTGTGGGTACGTTACCACTCGGAATAGCAGGCCGATTGATGATGGCATTTTGCTCAAAGCTCTTCCATTCCTCCCTTCTTGCTAACGTCAAGCTCTTCCATCTTCTGCTTCAAATCCTCGGGAGGAGGTGAACCGTGAAGCGCCCTCACGTCTGCCGCCTGATTCCCAAGTTCCGCTATTCCCTCTTTCAGCACAGCTTCATGCTTCTTGACTTGCTGGCCTTGTAGCAGCAACCTGTTTCTGCACTTCTTCCAGAACCTCGTTCGAAATTTCATGTTCCTGGAACTGGCTGTGAACCACTCGATCTTGATCGATAACAGACTTCCAAGCATCAAGCTGCGTCTTTAGTCGCTTGTCACGTCCGCTTGGCGGTGCATTCTCGCTCAGGTCGCGCTTCGGTGTCTGATCATTATAAGCAGGAGGCATCTGCAATGATGTCGGCAGCCTGTACTCGTTAAGCGGTGCAATGGGAGTCTGCAGATACTTTATGCTCGCGGTGGGTACATGCGAGGATGAAGCCTGACTTGCGGGAGACCGAGCCGACGGAGACTTCTTCGATGGATTTGCGTGTAGCTTCTTTGGAGTCAAAGGTGACGACGTCTTTTCAGACAGTTGCATGCTGTCGCGCAATTGTTTCAGCTCTTCCTTTACATCCCACGTGTCGGGATTGCTGAGATCGAAGCTGCTATCGAACCAGCGATCGCGCAATTCCTCGAAGTATCCGCGCAGCAATTGTCCGTCTTCCAGGCGATCGGCAGGCACGAGACTCCAGAGCTCGTTGAGCGTCCTATGCAAGGTGCGGGCAACGTTGTTGAGGAGGGAGGCTTTGATGTTTTCTGCAATGTCGTTATGAAAAACTGAGTTGCGCTCGGCATATGTATGTATGCACATAGTCGCATGCTTGAAGTCCAGTTGTCCGAAGTAGCACACGTTTTGGAGTGCGCGGAACGTCTTGGTCTGATCGCATAACGTCTTGGTCTGATCGCGGTCTCCATACTGCTGTTCGATTATTTCCTCCCGTTTCAGCTTCGCACTGATCTCGGTCCACTGAAATTTGCCGGAAAGCTGATAGTGCTCATCGGTCTGTAATTGTCGTGCCTTCTCGCGGATGTCACCGACTTCCATCTTCATGAAGTCTCCTACCGACGCCAAAATCTGATGCCATCTCAGTTTGATCAGTTCTTGCGTCATACTGTGGATATCGGCAGGGAGGACGGCCTTTAACCAGCCTTCATGATTGATGTCCGTCTCGAACTCTTGAATCATCTTCTGTGACTCCTCGGTGATGCCCTCTTTCAAAGCTATGAGGCATCGATTTTGATGAATGATAATCGCCAGCTCGGTCCTTGGCGTAATTCTGCGTTCGCCGTCGATCTTCTCATTGAGTCTTGCACGTGTCCATTCAAATGCAAGATTGATACGCTCGGCATCGTACAGCCTGTGATCTTTCTCCGGTACGAGTGCTTTGACAGGTGAGATGTCAGATCGAGCGTCCGATGATGCGGGCTCAACTCTCCGCGGCGGAACCTCCAATGTAAGTTGCTCGGGTGCTTCGTTCCCTTCTGTGCGCGCGATCGTGTGCGCTCGAGCTCGTGACACGCGAATTGGCGACGATTGTGTGTCGGGACTAGAAGACTTGCATTGCGTGCTGTTCAGTTTGAGGCACAAACGAGAGAATCGTAGCCCTGCATGCTGCAATGCTGTTGGAGTAGGTGTTGACACATCCATGGTTGGACTTGGCTGGCATACAGATATTTGTGGAGGCTGTCTGTGCTAAGCGTGAACTACTGGTCCGGGACTCGTTCACTGGGCCCCCTGTCATCATTTGTGTGATTGACATGTTTTTGATGAGAACAGAAGGAATGAATCACAATTTCACGTGGATACTTATATTAGTGAGTGTGAAAGTCGATCAGACGTCAGTCACGTCACAGGGCATGCTCGAGCTCGGTACTTAGTCTTAGCTCCGTCCGTTATCGTGGTCGAGTCACGCATCCGATAGTCTAGTTACCCTGTCGTCTAGCTCCTCCACCACCTACCGCCCTCTTTCACGCTCCAACCTATGAGTCGACCGACCTTCACTGCCTACTACTGCCTCACAACCCTCAGCCACGCATCTTACACCAAGACTTCAGTTACACCACGTCGTACAGACACCACATCAGACCTACAATGTCCTCCTCAATAGCCATCCCACCTCGTCGTCAGCAGCCCCATCTCACAGGCACGAGCGGCTCGAGTCCCAGCTCCGCTTCATCGTCAAGTTTCGCTTCCGTCATGAGCAATTCCATGAGTCCGCCACGATCAAAGGGCAAGCAAAGAGCGACTGAATACGGGTCCTTCTCCTCTTCCCCTCTGTCATCGTCAGCTGCAAGCGGCATGTCAGCGAGAAGGCCGAGCTTGATGGGCAGTTCGCTGTCAAAGTCAGAGTACACGGTGATCAACCTGGGACACGAGGGTGGAGCGCCGAGATTGGTGACTTGTGTCAAGTCGAGCCAAGGCTTTGACTGGAATCAAGGTGAGTTCATCCCATCACTCTCCCTATGAGGAGGAGGTCAAGGGACTCGAGGACAAGGTGCTGACGTGAGGTGTGACGCGTAGAACTCTTCCTTCCCTCCTATGCAGATTACGACTCTCACGACCTCGAACACCGACCCGATCCGATTGAGGAGATTGTGTTGACGGATGAGGAGG
Source organism: Zymoseptoria passerinii SP63 (assembly GCA_000223825.2). Lineage (NCBI taxonomy): Eukaryota > Fungi > Ascomycota > Dothideomycetes > Mycosphaerellales > Mycosphaerellaceae > Zymoseptoria > Zymoseptoria passerinii. The sequence continues at coordinate 50,345 of AFIY01000442.1, forward strand.
CGGCTGCTATGATGCCGAGATGAGAGCTGGGATGGAGAGGAGGGTTTGGATGTTAATATAGCGATTGAGCATGGTGATTCGGGAAGATTGGATACCTTATGAATTGGTACAGCTGGTTACAAGAAGGCACGGGTTCTCTAATTGAACATGAAGGAGTTGCTACATGTGGGTCTCGGAACGGACATATAGCCGCTGGGTAGGCCTTGTGGTGTTGGTTTGGTACAACTATTTCGGGTAATGCGCATTATGGGATGGTATCAACAATTCCAGACCTAATGGACAGAGTGGTATTCATCTCTCCGTGAGTCTCCGAGGGCGTGATCTCGCTGCCATCGTCCATCACAGTCAACGTCCCATCATCGATCAAGGTCCAGGCTGTGAGGTGCGTGACCGACCGCGGCTCCCCACGTCCTGCTTGTCACCCCCCCACTAAAACCCCGAACCGGACTCCGGCAAGCGAACCCTAAATCCTTATCGGGGTCCCTGCGCGTGTTTACCTCGCGTCTCCGCAAACTCGAACTTCACCTCCAGAACCCAAGACATCCAACACGACAATGGCCAACATCTTCGAGTCCAACGCCCCCCAAGATGGTCAACGGGCCACGGAATCCACCCATCGGAAAATCGAATTGCAAGCGCCGGCGGATTTGACGTACCTCATCGCGAAAGTTTCCGCGGCGGCGAGGGAGAAGCTGGACAAACATTTACCGCCTGGTGCGGTGGAGGGGGAGGATGTGTTGAGGAAGAGGGTGGAGGAGTTGGTTGATGAGGTGTGTCGCGGGAGGGAGTTGAAAGTTGAGGCAAAAAGTGAACTGATGCCAGGGGATAGTATATTCGGAACACATTCAATGGCGCGAAGGACAGCATCTCTATCAATGGCATGGATCGAGCAGAGCTAGAGGCTGAGCTCGCGAAGGCACAAGAAGGCGAAGGTGAGACTCGTCTACCATCGTCAAGGAAAACTTCCCACTGACAGGATGATGAAATCTAGAACTCGAACCCTTCGACACCAAACTCGCCCAGCGAATCCAAACCCTCTCCGCCCAAGTCGAGCACCAAACCCTGCAACTCGCGAACCTCCGCCGAAAAGCCCCGCAAGAAACCGCCGCGAAATTCACGGCGAGCTACGAGAAACAGGTGGAGGAATACGAGGCGAAATTGAAAGCTGAGCAGGAGAGGAGACTGGAAGAGGCGAAGGGTACGACGGTGGATGTGGGAAGGGTGGAGAGGATCGATGAGATGGAGAGTACGTGGCGGAAAGGGAATGAGGGACTGGAGGAGTTGAAGAGGGGATTGGGAGGGAGTGTGGCGAGACTGGAGAAGGCGCAGCGGGCGGTGGAGGTTGTCGAGGAGAAGAGATGAAGTTTTTGGGGAATGATTGTGGATATGCATGATACCCGGCGTTTTGGCTTGGGAATACCGAAAGTACTTGGAGATTGGTCACGGTCCCACGGGCTCGGGATTTTTGAAAGACGGCAATGAGCAGTAGCTTGGAAGCCAAACGATAGCATTTCAGCAGACAGATACGTTGCCTCCTCATTGACAGCAGTGGAGACAGTCCGCAGACAGCGACGCGAACGTCGGCGACGATTCACCAGCCAGGAAACCTCCCTTAGACGAGATCTCATGACGCATCTTGGAGAAGGAGATCTTCGAAGATTTTGGTGGAAGAAGGCGAATGCCATTGATATCTGCCGGTGTTGTGACTTTGAACGCACCGCTTCCATGACCGAGATTCCGGTCCGGAGCATCCGCGAGTAGCCGTGCCAGCCTTTCGGGAAGCATCGCCTTCCAAGGGGTAAAGATCTGCTCAATCCCGTAGACTTCGTCATACGCATATGTCCAACACGCTGATTATATTTATAACAAGCATTGGCATCCGACCCCAAGCTTGAGTTCTCGACTCAATCTTTTGCTGCCACTCGAAAAGATCCACGAAGATTGCATCAGATTCGCTGCGTTGTTTGTCGCAAAGGGCGTGTTGGGTTGTGATGGGAGGGTCGTGATTGAATGAAATGAATCGGCGGGTTGAATGGAGTCGTGAGCAGTCCATGTGGAACAAACACGTACAATGCATCCTATCGCAAGACTCTGTACAGAATGCGTAAGAGATCGTACGAGAAGACTGGATTCTTGCGTTGGCTTTGTGTCGTCTGTTTCTGTCGAACGTCACATCTCATGGTCTTCTTCGTGTTTCTGACCTCGTTTTTCTGACCTGCTGTTCGCCGCATCCCTTGACATCTCCCACTGACAATCAGCAAAGACTCGACTCCAGGGCAGCATTGAACCGGTCAGCGGAACGCATCACGCTGGCAAACATGATTGCGACACACGCCTCGCCTCAACACCCAGCAGTAACCCTACCCAGTATACTCCCACGCGCTCGTCCTATTGACCTCACTGCTAATCAAACTCGCACCCAAGCAAGCTCCCTCCGGCAACTCCACATCCTCAAGAACAGCATACGCCTTCCACGGCCCGACCGTCGCATTCCCCGTCTCCGAGCAGAAAACAATCCCAGACCCAATTCCATCGAGCGTCCAGTCGAGGAAACCAAAAAACGTAAAAGTCGTGGTGTTCCAACCCGTCACGTACGCACCCGCTGGAATGGAAGCAGAGTGAGGCCGCGTATATCCCAGCGCTCCACAGGCCTCGTCGATGAATCTGCCAGTGACCACCCACCGTTAGTCAACAGATCAACCTCGCGATATTCTCCCTCACATCACATGATGGCACAAAGAAAAACGTACATGCCCTGCCCACCCGGCACCGTGACCGCCAGACCGAGTCCTCCCCCATTTTTCCCTCCTCCGTACGCTGTTTGCACTAAGCCGGTGGTGTTGGAACATGCGATACCGGCGAGACTAGAGGGACAGTAGTCGGACGGGGGTTTTCCGATCCAGAGGCCGCCGCCGTTGGCGTTGATGGGTTGGAGGTGGATGGGGGAGGCGGAGCGGGCGGCTATAAGGTTAAAATATTGCGCTTGGGAGAGGGTGGAGAGGGTGGTGAGGGCGGTGAGTAGGGTAGGTGACTTCATTGTGTGGAATTCCGCTGTTGGCGAATTGAGGCAGGAGGTGGGATGGGTCGAGGACGGGTGAGGCTTAGAGGTATATATTCGAGCTTTGGGTGCGCATGAACGAGGCTGGTCTCGCAGCTATTGATTGCAAGGCGGAGCACACGGAGTTGAGTGCAGATGTTGTGCTTGAAAGGTGGGTCTTTGCGCGACATTGGCGTATGCTGTGCGCTGTGGACTCGGGACGTTGTGTTCCCAGCAATGAAGCCCAAGCTGTTCCAAGACCCACTGGATTGATCAGCTTGTTTGTGATCTGTAGCCACCTCTGACATTGTGTGACGTTTCCTGTACTTTGAATGGCGATCAATAATGGTGGTGTCGTGTCTCGACCGTTTTGCTGACCGTGCCTGCAGATCGTCAAGCGTGACAGTCCTCGAAGCCGGAGACCAGACCTTTCGAAGTTGAAGTCACTGATGTGTCCAAAAGCCTGCGATTGAGGACATCGCAAGCGTAGATACTTCATCTAAATTTACAGCTCGTCGTGTCCCTTCTCCTTCTTGCGCTCTCTCTCAGCGTCCTCCCTCTGCAACCTTTCCTGAATACTCTCCTCGCCACCTGGCGCAACAACAGGAACACTGGCGTCCGGTGCTCCGTCAGGTTTATCAACAGCAGCCCGACTCTGTTTGTAACGCCTCGCAACACGAGCAATCTCATCGTCGTACGCGGTCCACTCCGGCACTTGTCTCCTCGCACGGTCCAGCTTGGGCTCTTTCGTCTGCGGATTATTGCACAGATCAATCGTCTTCGCGTTCTTGAGACTCTCGTCGGAACACCACGTCTCACACCACAACCAATCCTGCGGCAGGCTGTGAATCGGCAACAGGGACTGCATGTGGTTCGGCAAATCCTGATCCAGATTACTCAGACTGTTCGGATCCGCAGAAAGCTGGTGGTAATTCTGCCTGAGTCGGTCGCCAGCCGCCATCTGCCTGAACAACTTCAAGTCGACAACATACAGCGCGGAGATATGGTACGGCTGCCCCTTGAGGAAGCTCTTCCAGTAGCCTTGCTTCCAAAATCGGAAGCCCTCCATCTCAGTTCTGGAGTCACACATGGGCGTGAAACCGTACGGCGCGCCTTCAAGGTCGTGCTGCACCAGCTCATACATGTCCGTCCGCACGATCTGATCGGCGTCCACGAAAATGACCTTGTCCAGGTCGAGGGGAAACAAGACGTCAAGGAACAGGATCTTGTAACCCCAGATTTCGCGTTGCTTTTCCTTTTGTCCGCGAAGCCAGTGTGGCCATTTGTAGGTCACCATTTCATACTTGAAACCGTACTCCGCGGCCATGACCGGGAGAAAGTCCTTGAAGGAGGGTGACAGAAATTGCTCGATGAACCAGAATTTGACGGTATGCTCGGTGTGTTTCATGACGGACACCATCATGATGTTAAGCATGCGCTCGTACAGGTGGCCCGATGCGACGGAGAAGATGTTGATATCGGCGTGTCGAGGGGCTGGGACTTCACCCTTGCCGGTGACGAACTGTGCAGCTTTCGACAAGTACTTGCCGGCTGAACCAGACTTGAGACCAGCTTGTGCGAGCAACTTATCCGCGTTGTCCGCGAGAGATTCGAATGCGGTCTTCGATGCTTCCAAGACATCCTCGTCCTCCATGCCTGGCTTTCTTGACAACTGTGGGAAGAGTGTCGTACCTCGGAAACTCATTAGTGCAATCTCGGTGGAATCATCGTCTGGTTGAACGTTGTGGCCCAAAGCACCCGTGCTGTCAATCTTGAAGATCGCATCACTTCGACCCTTCTGGAGTGCTAGATTGTAGATACCAGGATTGGCCTTGAACTGGAAGTAGCCCAAATTGGCCATGATGATCGTGTCCGCGAAGTGAGGGTCGGACTCGGTGCCAAGAACGAGCTGAACTCCACGAGGCGGAGGTCCGCTGGAGGCATCCTTCGAGTGACCTTCGATGAGGATATGCTCAAGTTCGTACACAGCGTCAATGTCAGAGCCGGACTTCACGGCGCTCAGCTTGATGTTGTCCAGGTCGTGAACAGTCTCTTTGGGCGCCACGAGCCAGGAAGGTGGAAGATCCATGCCCATGTTGAGGAGTGCATCTGCAGGTAGACCGCTGAACTGAGCGCCAGCCGCAGCAAGAGAGCCATCTTCTTTGAAGTCAGGTTTCGAGTTAATAACGTGCCGATAGAATCTCTTCACTGGAATCTCCTCCAGCCTCTCCTTCGGATTCAAGTATAGGCAGACATAAACGCCCTTCAATTCCGACAGTACTTTAATGATTGGAATCCATCGCTGCGCCACTTCAGATGCTGGATCAATGGCGGCGTAAAGTTGTATATTCGCGGTCTTCTCATCGCCAATACGGATCGCGGTATGGGTCGAGTTCCATTTCTTGAAGGCGTCCATCCGGACACTCGGAGCTTGCTCGAAGATGCCCTCGGGCACTTCGGAGATCAAGGAGTGTGCGATGACGTTGGACACACGAGCAAATGCCAGTGGAGTCGACGCCTTGTTCTGAAGCTTGAGACTTTCGATAGCAATGGCCGCGGGCAGAAGACGCCTCTTGCGTTCGTACGAGTACAAGGCCTCGAGGTCTGCCACTTCGAGTAGAGTTGAATGGGGAAAAGGTCCTATGAGCCTGCCGTTGATTACCAGCACGTTCTCGTAACGCGTCTTATCCAGTCCAGCAACAAACTTGTGCTTCCAATACACTTCTGATCCTGGTGCATTCATGTCGTGGACGGTGAAGGCCGATTTCTTGATCAATGCATAGGTCTCGCGTCTTGCAGCAAGCGAATCTGCAGCAGTACTTTCTCCTCGCAGTTGTTTGTACTGCTCGAGGTAGCCACGCGCCGCTTCTTCGGTAGCTTCCTTGTCCAGCACAAAGGCAAGGTGGATGTTAGTGTTGGGAGAGATCGGGACGTGCAGCACAGCCAGCTCAACATTATCGTGCTCCTCGCGGAAGACAAGAGCCTCCATCAATTGTTCGAAACCTTCAGTCGTGTCAAAGTCTGCCGCCACTGTGAGGTGTACCAGCTCTCGCTCGATGGTGTCCCGGCTAGCAGGTAAACTTGGCAAGTCCTCGAATCCGCCGAAATCTACCAAGTTGAGATGGCGAACATCTTTGTCGTTCCCAGGGATGACAATGTTGTTGCGTCTGAAGCTTGCCTTGGAGAGAAAAACATCCGGTAGGTAGTCATCGTCAGAAAGCGTGCCCTCGTAAATGGCCTGCTGTACTACACGGAGATCCTGTCCAATTCGTTGACTCATGACCTGAAGCCACTCGTCCGTCCTCGGAATCGGAACTCCGTTGATGAAAGCGTGTGGTGCTGCATCGGCATCTCCCAGTCGCGACAGATACGCCTCCGCTGGCTTGAGGCGCGCATTGAGCTCTTCATCATCGGTAATCTTGCTGAAGTCCATTGCCTCCTTGCTGCGCCGTAGAACACGCTCTCCGATCGCCGCAGAAAAGTGCTTCTCATCAGGTCCACCAAGCTTACGGGATGATGCCGCTACTGATCGCTCCAAGTAGTCCAGAGCAGTGGCGACTCCATATCGATCCACAAGGTAGTAGAACACCTTCGCCTGCTCCGAGCTCGCGGGTGAACTGACACGTGGTACCAGGCCGAACTGAATTGGCACCTGTCTCTCCACAAATCCGCGAACGCTATCAGCAACGAGCGACACATCGTTGAGGTCCGAGAAGTCGATTGGAAGGACAAGGTTCTGCGCCTCTTTCCTCACGGATGGAAGCTGTCCAGGATACGTTCGCTGCAAGAATGCGTTCACAGTCGTCGGCCACGATGCATACCGCTTGTCCTTCTCGATGTTATTCAACCAGACAATGACGTTTCCGCCCTCAGCATCGTCGCGCCAGTCGTAACGCTGAGCTTCCTGTCCAACCTGAGACTCAGTGATGGCTTCATGTGATAGGAGCTCGACCGCCTCCGCTCCAGTCAAGCCAATGCTTTGCACCCCAGTGATCAATTTTCGCTCCCGCCTCAGTTGCTCGAGGAGTGCATAAGCTTCAACATCGCGAGGCATGACCTGCAATCCATTCAACCACATGACATTGTAGCCAGCTGGAAGCAAGAGCTCCCGATTGTGCTCGTGCTCCTTGAGAAACTCCTTAGACACATTCGTAGCAGCAATCGAGCTGGAGTGTTTGGGAAAGTCGCTCGAGAGTCGGAGTAGCGTCTCGAAAGGATCCTCGCTGGCCATCACAAAGCTGGCTGCCTTCAAGCCAAGGCGTCTCAGTTCTGAGGAAGACAAAGGTCGTAGATCAGATAACTCCTCTTCATTCAAGGTCACGTCCGCCACATCTTCCTCGGTCTTCACCTCTTCCGCTTGCCGGTCATCAATCACGATGTAGTCCGTCCTCTTCAAGGCCAGCTCCACTCCATACCCGCTCACGGCCAGTGGTCTGCTCTCATAGCCAGGAGTCGCCCGGTATCTTATCCGATAAGAAGCAAGTTCGTCCTTCGCCGCCTTGCTGAGAGTCTTGTGAAACCTTCGGAAAGCTTCTGACCCAACGTCAGCGTACAGCACGGCCGATTGCTCGCTGTCCGCATCTCCAAGCACACGATCGAACGGCAGCGAGCGTATTTCGTCGTCAGCTGGAGCATAGTCCGTGATGATGTCCGACTCTTTGAGCTCCGGCGAGCAATTTCTTTGCCTTTTGAGCGGCATATGTGCCCATGTGTCGCATCCATCTGTTCTATCTTCGGGGAGCGATGGAGCAATCGATGTGTTGTAGTATTGGTAGTGGGCCTCGATTCGCGGCGCGGCAGCATGGATTGACAGAGCATAGTCGAAGAGGGACAGATCTTCGCTGGTGAGGTGCGAGTCTTGCTGGAGAAGGGATCGGAAGGAGTTGTATAGGTCGCGGTCGGTTTTAGAGGAGTCAAAATATCCGTCGGCGATTCGGTCGAGGAGAGGGAAGTAGGAGCTCGCGTTCGCTTCGGCGGCGGTTTCTCTGATGTTCGTTAGCTTCGACATTGAAGGGAAGTAGTGCGATGCTCACAATAGCTCTACCAGATATGGCGGAGCACCGAAAGAGGTTCGCAGCTCGACATTCACGGAAGGAACAGCATTGGCCCAAGCCAGCAAGCTGACGAGGACACCTGCTTTCCATCCAGATAGCACAGCCATTGCCTCAAGGTATCATTGGTGTCGGCGAACAATCGATCGAACGGAACGGAAAGTGGATGTGACGTCGCCGGAGATGGAAGCAGGAGATCGACGGCTGTTGACCCTGAATTACAAGCTACGTGTCGTTGGACAAGGTGTACGCTCACCACTCTCGGTGAGAGCAGCATTTATTGATCCGAGAAATTGCGCAATAGTTGACGGAGCCCCTGGAAGCGGACGACTGAAATATCAAGAAGCTGCATTGCTCACACAGAAGTGGATGGAAGTGTTCATTCACATTCACCTCCGCGGCGAGGGGCCGCATGCAGCTAGGCTACCATGCGTACGCACGTGAAGATCTTGGCATTACCCGTATGGGTACGAGAGCTATTCTCTTGGGAAACTCGAGCTGGGAGGGCTCTACCTGAAGAACGCCCCCAATCCAGCAACCACACCTTGCGCCCTTCCATCAGCCTTCTCATCGACACATCCTCTGATCCATCCAGGCAACTTCCCACGAATTCTCCCATCAACATACCTCGCATCAAACAGGAGAATGCTTGCCCAGTCATCCTTGTGCCTGATGACCCTTCCGATCGCCTGATTGACGCTCCGCATGCACACATTCTCTGCATACTCCCGACTCGCCACGCCCTTCGCCTCCCCTCTGCTGGCAGCTTTCTCTTCCAGATATTGCATTTTCGACTTCCACTCGGGAGTTTCCAAATTCGGGTACGGCAGTCCGACCACGACGACGCAACGGCCGAGATCGTCGGCGAAGTTGATGCCTTCGGAGAGCTTGCCGCCGATGACGGAGAGAAGGAGTGCACCCTTTGTAGGAGAGGCGGCGATGGCTTCACTGTACGCTCTGAAGGTGGTTTCTGCCGCGCCAGAGCGTTCGTCACTGAAGACGGGCTTTATGCTATCGAGTTGGGAGGCCATTGGATAGGCCTTCCAAAACTTGAGAGTGGATTCGAGGTAGCCATAGCTGGGAAAGAAGACGACCATGCCGCCTTTGACCTTCTTTGCAATTTCCACCAATGCTCGGCCAAGCCGTGTGGCGGTAGCGTTGGTCCTGGACTTGAAGGTGAAGTCGATGCGCCCATCGTTATCGGAGGCGATAGCGCGGACGTATAGACTGCTCGGAGGGATCAAATGTCCGCAAGAGAATGTGGTGACCGAGTCGAGGTATGGGAAAAGCTGCTGCTTGTATTCCTCCATGGGTGACATCGTGCCACCAGCAAGGATGACCGCTCGCGCGCTTTCGACAACTTCGCGAAAGTGTTCAGACGGATCAAGCAGCAGGTATCTGATGGCTATCGTCTTGTCTTCTTTCGACCAGAGGAAGCGGCCCTCTCGAGATGGGTTCATCAAGGCCTGGAGGAAGTTTTGCACATGCGTGAGCGTTGGAACGTCTGCAGTCTCGACCTTCTGCGATGCCGTGCGATCGCCCGCTTCGACTCTTGACTTGTAGGCGGAGTATCCTTCGACTTTGCGTGCGAGCTTGCTTTCATTGATGTATCGGACCAGCTTCGATAGATTGATCTGGTCGACAGACTTGCCTGCTAAGAGCGCACTCGCGGCCACGACGCTGCCAGAAGTCTTGTCGCTTTCAACGGATTTGGTGAACAGGAGCAGCGAGTCAATCACTCTAACCACCTGCGTGACATAGGATCTGTTGCTCCCTTTCAGACGGTTGCGGAACTTTTGCAAATACGCAATCAAGGCATCTCTCGCTCGGTCGAGCTGCGCATCTGTGATCTGCACGGAGTAAACCCCTTCCACAGCACTCATCAGATTGTGTGCTTCATCAATGATCACCACATGGCCTTTCAGATTGATGCCTAGAGCTTCCCGTGCAGCCTTTTGGAGAAGTAGTGGATAAGGCAAGGTGACCATTTCCGCGTGCCCAATGCCGGGTCGGGACGCGTAGTATGGACAGATATGAAGCTTGCTGCCGAGGACGGCAAGATCCTCAATGTCTCTAATCTTGGCCAAAGCATGGTCTCTGAAATCAAGGATGACATCTTCACTGTCCTTGTTGGGCAGAAAGGCGCACTTATTGTCTGTTGAAGTGTTAGTCTGCTGGAGCTCGATGCATTTCTCGTTGATGGCGGTCTGGCTGGTAAGTCTGTTGACCTTGTCATTGATGCAGAGGTTTTTGCGCGAGCCCAGTGTTAGATGCTTGAGCTCTTCTGTCGGCTCCGCCGTGCCAGATTTCTCAGTCTCTGACGGCGGGAAGCCAGGTGGAAGTCGCACGCGCTTCAGCTCGCCCACGAATTGAGATAATTGGGAATGTGTTCTCGAGCAGAAGAAAACCTTCATCTCGTCGGGCTCTTCATGCATGATGCCTCCATCGTCTTTGCGATTGAGCAGGCCCAGCTTGTTCATCAGCTTCGTCGTTTCTGAAGAGAACTCAGTCTGATCAGAAGACATCCTTTCATCCCCGCTGTCGTAGTCATCGAGCACGAATTGTGCCTCGTCCGGGTCGTCCTTTTTCTCGTGATCCTGTTTTCGCCGTTTGAAAGCCGGCTCACTGCCAGCATTTGCACGCTCCTTGATTTTCTTCTCACGCTGCCGCACAGTCTCCAGGCGCGCCTCGAATTCATCTCGCATCCGTCGAATCTCTGCTGATCGAGCTTCGATTGCATGCTGCCTCATCCATTCGGGCTCTTCATCGTCAATGTCCACGGTCGCAACCGCTTCGTCGTATGTCTTCCGTTTGTGCTCCCGCAGCCAGGTCAAGGCGCCGCATATTAGACTGAGTGATTTGCCAGTTCCGGTGGGAGACTCGAAGATGCCGACCTTGCCGTCCTCAATGCATGTGTAGACAGCTTCCATGAATTGCTGCTGAATTTCATATGGCTTGAAAGGATGGTGGAAGTCCTTGGGTGCCATTTTATTCGTCTGGACCTTGCGCTGGCCAGGAAGCGGTAATACTCGTCTTAAAGAAAGTTGGGTCTCTCGCAAAGTTGATGGTGAAGTCTGCGCGTTCCCCACAGCGCGCTAAGACACGCTTCGGCGTGATGTTCGGAAGAAATCTCAAGGTTTCGACGTTCACCTGTGTTTTCCCTTTCTGTTCCGGGTAGAGTCGTTGGCAGTGGCTTGCTGTCCGGTAGCAATGGTAGGCTTCGCGTCAATTACCCACGTATCAATGATCTCCTTCTTCTCCATCAGCTTCTTCTCCTTGGTCTTCGATTCCTGGATCCGCCGGATGTAGCCCATATAGATCGCCACCTCAGCGACAGCCACCAGCGTACTGCTCGAAAAAGATAATGCAAGTCGCTGTGGCACGCTCCACCTCCGCGCTGCCATCCACACCGCGACGCTGGTGCAAATGATGGAAACGAGGACGTTGATGATAAGTATCATCTGTCGGTTCACGTCTGCGTAAGTCACTTCGTCTACTTCGTGACGCTCCGATATCATGCCATGTCCGAAGGATGTAGTGGCATTGGGAAAGCGCTCTCCGAATGCTTCGGGTACCGGAGGATTTGTCATGCGCTCGTATTGTCGTTGTTCTTCGTCTTCGCGCAGTCGCTGCATCAAAGCCTTGTACTCGGCGGTCTGTGGGTTTGTTCGGTCAGCATTGATCTGGATGTGGGCGGGGTGATTGGACTCACAGGCTCTGGCTTCGATGGAGGAGGCGGCTGATAGACTGCTGCGCCTTTCAACAACGTCTCAAGTCGCCATTCCCTTGCGATTCCTGATGGATCGGCGCAGTGTTTGACCAGATATCGCGAGATGTCGACAAGTTGATGATGCTCGATATGCGAGCCCGCGCCAGTGTCTGAAAGACCCTTCCTGATGGCCTCGTCAAGCTCACCATTGACTCGACAATACTGCTCAATGGCTCGTTTTGCAGCCGCTGTGATTGTTAGCAGTACCATGCCGACTTGAAATTCGGCCAGGTTGATTGTTCTTCACGAATCATCACGATGGTAAGGTACCTGGCTAAAGTACCGAAGCCATAGGGCTGAGTATTAGCGTCATACAGCGCAACAGCTCAGAATTTACTGACAACATCGGACTCTCTTCCGTATCGACCCGTTATCGACATTCTTTACTGGACACCGCCGTGGTGCGACTGGACTTTTACCTCGACAATAAAGACCATCGAAGGCACTCGGCATTGGAAACGAATTTATGCCTGCACCGACGTTACAGCACTCGCGTGCTCTCGTTGGGAAAGTCGAGACCCTAGCCACATCCGCGATTCGACCTCGATTACGATGTCCGCAATGTCTATTGCCGATCTCCTCTCGCACATTTCACAATGACCGACGAAAAGCCTATCATGGCAGTCCACGACGGAGTAATGCTGGCGTGGCAGCGGCGGTCTCGGCGGCGAAGCAAATGTTCAATAGTCCGCCACAATCCGGACCTATGGGCATTGATCCGTTGAGAAGCGTAGCGAAAGAGATGAAGTTCATGACGGGCAATATACAATCATTACTGGGATCGGGACATCCCATGCTGGACACCGTGGCGAAATACTATACACAGTCTGAGGGAAAGTACGTTCGGCCAATGCTGGTCTTACTCATATCGCAAGCGACCGCCCTTCTGCCGCGAGCACCGCGATCCGGATCGCCGGATGCTACCAACACACCCTTCGCTTCGGCGTCTGTTCTCAACGACGCGAATCCTTCATCACCACTGGTCACGGCAGACGCCGCCGAGAACGATGCAGCTGCGAGCGAAAACGGCGTCTTACCGACACAACGACGACTAGCAGAGATCACCGAACTCATCCATACCGCATCGCTTCTCCACGACGATGTCATCGACACTTCATTAGCACGGCGAGGCAACCCTTCAGCGAACGTCGAATTCGGAAACAAAATGGCGGTTCTGGCTGGAGACTTTCTCCTCGGGAGGGCGTCTGTCGCAATGGCGCGATTGCGTGATCCCGAAGTCACGGAGCTACTCGCAACAGTTATCGCGAACCTGGTTGAGGGCGAGTTCATGCAGTTGAAGAATACGGCGCTGGATGAGAGACACCCGACATGGAGTGAGGACACAATCAGCTATTACCTGCAAAAGACGTATCTCAAGTCCGCCAGCTTGATCAGCAAATCTTGCCGAGCAGCGGCCTTGCTAGGAGAGCATCCGAAAGAGGTTGTGGAGGCCGCCTACCAGTACGGCAAGAATCTTGGACTGGCATTCCAACTGGTAGACGATATGCTGGATTACACTGTGAGCGGGCAAGAGCTTGGCAAGCCGGCTGGCGCAGATTTAGAGCTTGGTCTGGCCACGGCACCGTTATTGTTCGCGTGGAAAGACAACGAAGAGCTGGGTACTCTGGTTGGAAGAAAGTTCGCGGATGAGGGCGACGTTGCAAGGGTGAGCATACCCACAATACCTACATACCTACACGACGGATGAGCTGCATACTGACTTCTACACAGGCCCGAAAAATAGTAATTGCCAGCGATGGCATCGAGCAAACACGGGCTTTGGCACAGGACTACGTTGATCGAGCTGCCCGCGCGATTGCAAACTTTCCAGAGAGTGAGGCGAAGGTTGGTCTGATCGACATGTGCACCAAAGTCATGTCGAGGAGAAAGTGAGATGCCTGATAGAGATGTATAGGGTGGATTTGCATTCTGCGGTTTTGATAGAGCCTGGCAGTTCTAGGAACAGCTTCCTACCTCTCAGATGGACGATCAAAGACGATCTTGTAGATTTATATGAATACATAGCTGTGCTACTATAGAAGAATCTCTGCAGCATTGTGTAGCAAAGAGCCCGCGAACAAATTCACCTCAGCTCAGGGCAGGGGGGGCAGCTTCCGTCATTGCTCTTGCTCACTATCAAGCTTCGACTTCACCTCATTCGACCTCACTTCCTCCCTTGCTCCACGACCGCCATGCCATGACAAGGTATTCGCTTCGAGCAGGACTCAAGCATAATCTGTCACCAACAATGAAACCAGCAAGATGTACGCCGCCCCACCGAATCTGTCATAACCTGCCCTCCCTCACCCACCTCCACCTCCACCTCCACCTTCAAACCCACCACTAACCTTCACCACAGGATCGAACCCTCCACCCGCCTCCGCCGCGCAATCCACCTCAACGACGCGTCTCTCGTGTCTCGTCTCCTCCGCTCCCACCCGACCCTCCTTTTCAATCCCGACTTCAGCTCGAAAGCCAACACCTCCCTGCACCTGGCCGCCTCGCATGGCTTCACCACGATAGCAACCCTACTCATCGACGCCGGTCACGACGGCGACGAAGTCAGCCGTAATGCCGACCACAACACGCCTCTGATGTTAGCCGCTCAGGCCGGACACGTCGAAACAGCAGTGCTCCTCGCCTTGCGATTTGCGCGCTCGATTTCTTATCGCAACAAAGATGGCCTCGACGCCTTGGCTCTCGCGACACAAAACACGGCATCGACCGGTCTGATTCCGACTTTGCTCTCCGGTAACGAGATTTATCGCGCAGACGTGGAGGGTAGGGACAATGAAGGTAACACAGCTTTACACCACGCTTCGGCTTCAGGCGGACTTAAGGCTTTACGATTACTGTTGGATGCAGGCGCGGATCCCACGGCGAGGAATTTCTACGACTGGATGCCGGTGGCGTATAGTCAGACCGTGGCGGCAGAGGTGTACTTTCGGAATTTGGTCGCCGAGTATGAGAGAAGAAAGTTGATTGAAGCGGAGCAGAGAGACAGTGGAAAGGTGGGCGTGAGAGCTGGAGCGGTGAGGTTAGTGGTGGAGGACGATAGCGGCGGCGGTGGTTCAGCGGAGGAAGATGTGATTGGGAAGCAAGCGTGGAGTCCGAGTGGAGAGAGAAGGAGGCCGCCCACGCCGCCGGGAGTGAGGGCCGCGGGCGATTGGGGAGCTGCGAATATTGCGTTGGTCAGGACAAGGTCGGGGAGTGGAGGCCAGTGAGCGAGCAGGGAAAGCGGTTCTCGTCAGAGAGCTGCTACACCTGAGTAGCCTCAGTGGAGAGCAAGGATCGCAAAATATTGCTAACCACTGAACGTCTTTCTTCGCCTTGAATCTCGAGCATAATTCCCTGCCGCAACCCGCCATACTTAGCAGAAAAGACACTCTATTGCATCGCCTTCAGCATTGCTCCTTACTATGGCAAGCAGATATTCACGCAACATCACGAACCACTGCGTGCTCCATCTGTCCGTGGCCGCTATAGGCTGGATGGCGTCCAATCTTGACGCCTTACCATCAAGACGGCTAACAGGATGCTTTTAGATCCCTCCGCTTGACTCCATCGCACGCGCTGATCAAAAGCCACACCACTCATCATCATCAAAACCCCCCCTCATAAACCGGCCCCAACCTCCCCCTCCCATCAAACGGCCTAACGTCCGCCTTTTACAAATCAAAGTCCGTAAACATGGCCGCCTAACACACCCCATCAGCAATCCAATCCCTCGGAAAGTCAGCAAAAAGAAAAGACTCCCTCCCTACATTCACCGCCAAAAACGGCCTCTGCCTCTCCACATCCGAATTCCGAAAGTCGATGAGAACAGAACTACTGCACTCGGGACAGAACCGATGCGGTTTATTCTTCAGACCCATGAAGTAGGACTTCAACTTGGACTAGCTGTTGGCTTGGAAGACGACGGCGGAACGTATGGGGTAGACGAGGAAGTAACCTGGGCTGGAATTTGAGCGAGGCCGGCCGGCAGGAAGATGGGGGGGAAAGGGTGATGAGAGGTTGTTGCGTACCGTTCCGAGTGCAAATGGAGCAATTGCAGCGGAGAATCGTGCCGGGTCCTTTGGGGTGGAGAGCTTCGGGGAGGGTGACGGTGACTCGGATCGCTTTGCAGTGGCATGTGCCGTGGTAAGTTTTCGACGACGAGGAAAGGGTGGTCGAGGATGACATGATTGCACTTTTGACAGCGTCGTTTCAGTAAAGTGATTGGGGAGAGAATCTGGAGTGCGGTGTGGTCAAGATATCTACGTCGATTGATTTGCAAGGTCCAGTCTCGCCTCTCGTGAGAATCCCTGCGGGGAGATCGAATCCTTCGAAAGCTCTGCCCTTGCCCACCCACCGCCCACCCAGCCTATATCTTCGGCATCTTCTTGTCCACCCCCATCGCCTCCACCTCTTTATTCTTGTAATAATGCGGCGCCACCTCCATCAACCACTCCGGTTTCAACGGCAAGCAACTCCTCATAAACTCCTTACTCGTCAACACCAATTCGTGGAAAATCACCCACTTCGGCCGGACGTCCATCAAGACTGAACTCGGGTGGA
Organism: Zymoseptoria passerinii SP63; assembly: GCA_000223825.2. Taxonomy (NCBI): domain Eukaryota; kingdom Fungi; phylum Ascomycota; class Dothideomycetes; order Mycosphaerellales; family Mycosphaerellaceae; genus Zymoseptoria; species Zymoseptoria passerinii. The sequence continues at coordinate 66,759 of AFIY01000442.1, forward strand.
TGTGTACCGTCAAGCCATTCTTGACCGTGCGGTAGGTGTCGCCTCCCGAGCTCAGACGTGCGGCGTTGGGGAAGAATCCTGCTGTTATCGACTTTTGGATCGGAGGGAGGTTGGAGGCGCCGCAGGAGGAGAGTGAGACTTCGACGCGATCGCAGAGTTTGGCGAGTTGATCGCGGACGTCGCGGGCGCGGGTGAGGGATCGTTGTTGCAGGAAGTTCTCCCTCGCCCAGACGAAGCTGAAATCCGCGTCGACCCATTGGTTCCAGATGTTCAGATATGTCAAGTGGTCGCCGCCTTCTTTGACCGTGAACCTCGCGCGTGCGGCGTCGGCTTGGAGCTTCTTATCTTTCGGACGGTAGAAAAGTGCCGAAGCTTCGGCGAGCATGGCGATGATGGAGAGCACCTCTTCTACACATCCTTCTTTATCAGCTGCCAGGACTGCTTTGGCGAGCATAGGGTCTGTGGGAAATTCAGCCATTTGCCGGCCGATCTTGGTCAGTTCGCCTTTATCGTTTAGCGCGCCGAGGGCGTAGAGTTGTTCGAGGGAGCGGATAAGCATGTCAGGGGCGGGAGGATCCATGAAATCGAAGTTGATGAGGTCGTTGATACCAAGCGATTTCAGCAGTAAGACGATGGAGTTGAGGTTTGTGCGTTGAATTTCAGGCGTGGTGTTGGCGGGGAGGTCGTTGTAGTAGGCCCATTTTGTGTACAAGCGGAAGCACTTTCCGGGACCTGTCCGGCCGGCGCGACCGGCGCGTTGGTTGGCGGACGCGCGGGAAATGGGGACTGCGACGAGGGACTCCATGTTTGTGGCGGGCGTATAGCGGTTTTCTTTGACATAGCCGGGGTCGATTACGTAGACGATGTTGTCGATTGTGAGGGAGGTCTCGGCGATGTTGGTGGCAAGGACGACTTTGCGGACTTTGGGGGGTGTCGGATCAAAGATGCGCTGCTGGAGGTCGGTGGGAAGGTTAGCGTAGATGGGACAAATCATTAATTCGGGTGCGGCGGAGCCGAGCTTGCGGGCGGTCTCCTGAAGAGATTGTTCGGCTTGTTCGATTTCGTCCTGACCTGTGAGGAAGACGAGAATGTCGCCTGGCATTGGCTGAGAGAGGTGAATCTGGAAGACGGTCGTGATGGCCGCAGAGAGATAGTTGGCTTCCGGCTGGAGGGAGTAGTTCATCTCGACGTCGTAGGTTCGACCGGGAATATTCAGAATTGGAGCGTCGTCGAAAAACTGACTGAACTTCTGCGCATCAAGAGTCGCAGAGGAGATCAGTAATTTGAGATCAGGTCGTCCACGTGCAATATCCTTGACCAAACCGAACAAGATATCGGTATGCAGGGTCCGTTCGTGGGCCTCGTCAATCATCAAAGCGCTGTATCCTCCCAAGTCCGGCTCGGTCAAGAATTCACGCAACAGCATACCGTCAGTCATGTATTTGAGGGCAGTCTTTTCCGAGGTGGCGTCCTCGAATCGAATCGCATAACCGACTTCATTCCCGAGCTTCACACCCACCTCTTCCGCTACACGAGCAGCAACGCTCATCGCAGCGACACGACGTGGCTGAGTGCAGCCGACTTTCATTCCATCTTTGCAGTAGCCTTCTTCGTACAGGAATTGCGGGAGTTGTGTCGTCTTACCACTGCCAGTCTCTCCTACGATAATCAGAATTTGATACTCCTTCACAGCGTCGAGAAACTGCTGTCGATATTGATAGACTGGCAGAGTCTTGCGTTTCTCTTCGATCGTCTTCGCTTTCCGTTCCGCCGCCAGCATTTGTTGTGCTAGTAGTCGCTCCTCTTGAGTCTTCATCTCCGTCAATCCTCCCTTCAAGGTCGCATCCGTGACCCACTTTATTTGCTGCTCTGGATCGACGACATATTCGTATTCTTGCTCGTTCGATCGGTCGGCGACGATGATCTGGGCTTTCGTCTTCGCCAGCTGTTCCCTCTCCCATTCCTCATGCTCAGTCACATAGCGTTCTCTGCCCTGGTCGTCACGCTCCACGTATCGACTGTAGAGTGCGTCTGACTTCTTCTTCACGTCCAGCTTGCCCTTCTCCGTGATATAGTCATCCGGCATGGCATATCCGTCGAAATGGTCATCAATGTTTTCCCTCTCCTCTGCCAGGCGCAGCGCTTCACGATTCCGCGCAAATTCATCTTTCTCCGCTTGCGAGAGTGCTGGGTTGTTCCGTTCCTCTTCAGCTTCCTCGGCGACCTGCTTTCGTAACAATGCCAGTTCCTGCGCCGAACGTTTCTTAAGGTAGTCCTGTCTCGATCGCAACCGCAAGTCCTTCATCTCTTGCTCATTCAACTTCCCTGCCTGCGCACGACGTTCCGCATCGGCCTGCTCGCGTTTGGATGATTTGTCCTCGACCAGTTTCCTCGTATTTCCGGCATCCTTATTCTTGAGTCGCTCCTCAAAGGCTTTCCTTTCCTTACGATCTCTCTCCTCTTCGTCCTCAGGCTCGGGTTCTGGACTTTCCTTTTCTCTCCGTGGAGATGCTGACCCATCGTCGAATCTGGTGCGCTTGGCTGGTGGTGACGGAAAGTCCTCGGCTTCATCCTCATCATACTCTTCATCATCCCACCGATCGTCAAAGTCTCCGTTGTCTCTCCGTCTAAGCTTTTTCCCATGTCGTTCTCTACTCCGTGACCGTCTCCTCTCCTTGTCCGAACGGTGTCTAGCCTTCCGATCGGTCTCGCTGCTCCGCTTCTTTTCCTCCTTTGGTGGTGGAGGTGCCTCTTCTTCCACTTCCATTTCCACGAGTGCATATTTCTTCCTGGGTTGTTTCGGCCTGTCGCTTTTCGTGGCCGATGTTCCGTTCGTGGAAGGTTTGCTGATGCGGGAATACAAAGCGTTGCTGAAATGCTGAAGGTTCGCGTTGTCCGACTCCAGCATACTCGACAGCTTGTCGTTCAGAGCTGTGGACGACTTTGCGCTGCGGGCAGTCTGCACAACAAAGTCGATCATTATGTCCTCACTGGCGCCGACCAGCTTGATCAGATGATCGGAAACATATGTACGAAGATCCATGACGGGCGGCGAACTGGGTGGAGTTGTTGTGAGACCACTTTGCTGGTCACGTAAATTCTACCTGGAGCTCTCTCATGATTCTCATGCGGCTTTCACATGAGGTTCGGTTTCAAAGATTGCGCGAGTCATGCTGGGATTGATGCCTGAGGCATGAAAAGAATCTTGAACTGCGGGTCAACGTGGACACGGGACGGATTTGGTTCGGACCCTTGCGCCACCTCCTCCTTTCCACTGGAAGAGTGGAATCAATCGATCATTGGAGTGGAGAGGAGAGAATGGTTGGAGTATTTTTGCTCGAATGCCGTATATGAATGAATTGGTACCATATAGCAGACGAACAGTGAGATTGATATGGCCACGGCCAGGAACGAGGCAATACACGCGCGCGGTTGAGATCATATTCTAGATAGTTATTATGGAGACAGGGAGATGAAGGTGGGGGGTGAGACAGACAGGCACCGCGCGCAGAGACCACCGCAATTACCCAGCGATATTCACGACTACGAGGTGTCTTCTTCCCTCGACATCGATCATCCCGTCCTTCTCTTGCTTCCAGACGTTCCCTCCCTTGTCACTCACGTTCCTCCACGAGATCCCCACGTCGCGCAATCCAAGGAGGTCCTCGACTCCTCGTCTCACCTCACCGCCAACCCAGAGAAACCAACCCAGCCCAGCTTACCTTATCTCACGCGTGTACCTGCCTGACTCCCCGTCGATCATCGCTTCGTCAACCCACACACATGCGAGCTGCATCACGCACTGCCTCTTTTTGGACCTATACATAGACTTTTGCGCATGCGCCGGTGACATTGTCTGCTGTACGATATCTTGGTCGCATCGCATTCGTCCTCCGCGTCCGGCGCAACCAAGCGACATCATTCACCATGTCTGCCTCCACGCCGAACAATAAAAAGCCTGGCGCTGCCGCTCGTCGAACTCCCGCTCAAGATGCCACTGCTAAAGAAATATCCAAAACATCATCTCCTTCGACATCGAGAACCAGCACACCTACCCTGTCGAACGGCCTAGATCGGACTCGTTCCGTGCGAAACGGCGCACCGATGTCAGCACGTGCTGCGGCGAGGAAGGCTCCCGCCGCGGACGACGACGCGAAGGCGGAATTGCTCGCGCGCGTGGAAGAACTTCAAGAGAAAATGACGCAATCGGAGCTGGCAGCCGTGGAGAAGGACAAGCAGGTCGCCAATCTACAGGCCAAGCTGGACTTGGCGTTGAAAGAGCAAGGCATGCTAGAGGAGAGCGTGCACGAACAGACGGAGCGCATCGAGGAGCTGGAGAATGACAAGAAGGAGAGTGTGCGCGCACGTCGAGAGCTGGAGCAGATTTACGAATCGGAGCGTGCGGCGATCCTGAAGGAGAAGGAGGAGGCGGCGACTCGAGAGGAAGAGATGCAAAGCTCGCTACAGCGTATGAAGGAGACATTGGCTCAGCGTGAAATGCGAGCTGGATTGGACGACGAACGCAGGCCCATGGCATCACGGTCGACGAGCCATGGCAAAGGCAGTGCACCGAGTTCTCCTAGTATGGAACAGGCGGAGAGACAATTTGCGCCTTCATCAATGCAGAGGAGTGATTCTGTATCGCGCAGCAGCTCCAAGCTGGTCATGCAAAAGGACAAGATCATCGAGTCGCTGCGCCTGGAACTGGCAGAAGCGCAGATCAAGTTGGTCGAAGTGGAGAACATGGGTGGTGGCCGCTTGCAAGAGCTACAAAACAAAGTCTACGAAACCAAGATGCAGAACGCTCGCTTAATGGAAGAGAACGAGTCGTTTCAGCTCCTCCTTAGCGAAAAGACGCTGACGGGCGAGTTCCTCCGATCAGGCGCATTCAACTCCCGGCCGCCATCGCGAAGCCCAGGCGTCGGTGACAATGCCGGCACCAGCCTCGCCGACGAACTCGGATCTGAAGATGGCGATAATGTGACCATCTCCGACACGACAGACCGCGAACGTCGCATACGAGCAGAGCTCAACGCGACAAAGGACCAGAACAAGGCTCTGACGCTGTATATTAACAATATCATCTCCCGCCTCCTCCAACACGAGCAATTCGAGCAGATCCTCGACAAGACTCCCGACCTCATGGCCGGTCCGGGAGCTATCAGTCGCAAATATGCCGAAGTCGACACGGATAAGGATCTGCCGCCTCCTCCACCAGAAGAGGAGGAGGCACCATCTCTCCTCCAACGCGCTAGAAGCGTCATTGCGCCGAAGAGACCTCGTCCGACATCCCAGCAAATGATGCCTCCCCCGTCACTCACATCGCGACCTTCAGATGACATCACCAAAGCAAACGAGAACCCCGACACGGCTCCCTCCGTGCCCATCGGCCGCCGCATGGCTTCCGGTGGCGGCGGCGGCGGCGGTCATCGCCGCTCAAACTCCGACTGGCCCGCCGCGAGTGTGGTGACGAACATGTACCGTCCTAGCGCACAAGTCGTCGGCGGAGGTCCACTGAGTCCTGGTCTCAGCTCGCCAACGCAGAGGACGAATTCATTCTTCAGCCAGCATCGAACACCCTCGGGAAACAACGTATCCACAACAGGTGCGGACGCCAAAGAAAACTCGGCTCCGCGAGACAGTAAGCTCCTCAGCCCGGCTTCCAACCGTACGAGTATATCCTCTCACCCCGGCACGTACGAACTCCTCGACGCGCCGGAGACCGTTTCCACGTTGACGGGAACTTCCAACCCGAGCTCGCCGCCGCGCAGTACGACCAGTAGCGGCAACGACGGCGGTGGGAAAGGCGAGAAGGATAATAAGGGTATGAGTGGAGCGGTGATGATGGGGAGTAAACCCAGGCCGCTGCGATTGGTGCAGGAGGCTAAGGATGAGGACAACGCGAAGAAGAATGCGAATCGAGCGAGTTGGTTTGGGTGGATGAATAAGGGGAGTCCAAGTGAGAGCTGAACAATTGGTTGGTGGGTGTGGGGTTTGGGACGAGGCGATGTTGGCATATTGCGGGTTGGAGTGGAGTGGAGTGGAGTGGATTGGATATACCCCCCCCGACAGACTAGACTCGATTGGTTATCTTTTGTGTTCTTTTCTGGAGTTAGAGTTGGTGTTGAGGAGCATAGGAATCTGCTCTGGTCTGGGGCAATGAACGAGGTACCATCGAGGTTTTCTGGGACCAGAATGGACTGGTACAGTGAGGTGTGCATGATGTGTGGACTCGCCCGTGACGGCGTGAGACGTCTGAGACGTCGAGAGCGAACATCATCGATCTCGAGATTCCCGAGGCGACGCAAGGCAAGCGACTCCTGGACATGCTTGTCGTAAGTCTTACCGTACATCTACTCCAACTGCGGTGCGAAAGCCCCGCAATGAGATTTGGTCACTCGGGCGATCACTGCTGTGTGACGCGGCGATAGAGAATGCCAGTAGTTCTAGCCATAGCAGCGGTGAAGGTCGAGGGAGCTTGTTGGAAAATTCTTCTGGCTACTGTGATCTCTGAAGAAAGTTAACGATGCAGACCGCGTGAGGGCGGATGAAGAGAGGACGTAGACGCGAGTATGGTTAAGGAAGGATGTGAAGGTTTCCCTTTCGCTGTGATGGCGAGCTTGGCAAACGCTTGAAATGCTTACATGCATGCAGTCCTTTCTACTTCTGCTCCTCCAACTGCATCAACATCATCAGAACCTCATCACCTTCGTCGATTCCCGCCACTATCGCGAGAGATCCTCGCGTACACGTGCCTCTGCATCGCCAGGGTAATACACATACCCGCCACCAGCGAAACATGCCGGCGAAGACTGCCCACATCTCCACCTCGACATCCGGCTAAATCACGCGTGGTGCTGACCGGCAAGCATTGGAAGTTCGACAAGGATCCACTATCTTCTGTTCGTCCTGGAACCAGGTGTCGCGTTCTCAATTGTGGGCAAGAATGGTTGTGCTTCGACTGGCCTCCACTGAACGTTGCTATCAGGCCCCGATACGTTGCGTGCCCACCTCAGCCGACGATGGTCAAGGACGTACTGCACGACCGCGGCTGTGTCGTGCACCAGTTTCTGGGACTGTGGTTTGTCTATGGCGCTTCGCATGTCTGTGCTGACGATGTTTGCTTCGTTATCCCATGCCTTGGATCGCAGCGGGCAAAACCCTTTGATGACACTGTGTCGGGCGAAGCTATGGGCGATCAGTACTCCGCTCGCACAAACCGCTTCACATTAGTGGCGATCTGTGAAAAGAAGCAGCGACAGTCTGAAGTGAAGCCGGAGTCATGTTATTCGGTGCAACAGGTGCGTTTTGCGTTTTGCTTCCACGCTCGGCTTCACAAGGATGCTTCCTGTATTCTCCTAGAGATCGGCCACTCTTTATCCGAATATTGCATGGGTTCGCCTTCTTCTCTTGAATCTGCGTGATCAAGCAGGCGCGACATGTGAGTCCCGTGCGCGCATGTCGTGGGGTAGAAGGTGGCTTTATCTGTGCCCATGAAGGCCTTATCATCAGAGTGATTCTTCTAACTCTTCCCGAGGCTCTGTGTTGGATAAAGCTCTTGGGCTCTCCTGCGAGGGATGCCTTTTCTTCTGAAGTTCGTCTCTTTTCCCATCGCTCTTCTTCTTTGCAATACGTCTCCTGAGTATTCTTGTCTCATTTGCGTGACTTGCGCGCTCAGGAATGGTCTTTGCGGCCTACCATGGCTCACAACATTGACGGCGCGGAGAAGATCGCTCTCCGCGTGGGCGGTTCTTCCATCCGAAAGAGCAGCCATGATGACGAGATGATCGACGACATGACTTCACGCAGCGTTTCGGATGTCGAGCTCGAGAAGCATGAGGGCTACATTGTTGAGACTGCCGCGGATCTAACCACCAAGATTGTTGCTGTCGAGGATAACCCCGATGAAGCATCGTTTACCTTTCGAGTCGCGTTCCTTGGTACCGGCTTAAGCATTTTCGGAAGTGTGCTTCAAGAAATATTCTACTTCAAGCCGCAGACCATCTTTGTCTCGCTGGTGTTCTTGACCGTCATCGCCTATGTGAGTGCTCAGCTGTGCTTATCCATTCGACCGTCTGACAAGCCCGCCAGGTCTTGGGTGACTTCATGGCCTTTGCCATTCCGCGATGGGGTGTTCTCCAATACCTCAATCCTCACCCCTTCACCGAAAAGGGGCACGCGGCCATCGCCATCATGGCGTCTGCTGCCGCAGTATCTGCTCTCGCCACCGAAGCCCTAGCCGCTCAGGAGCTCTTCTACGGTGGCTATTCATCTAAAGCGGCCGGTATCTTCATGACCCTCTCCTCCCAAATCATCGGATTCGGTATCGCTGGCATGATGAGAGGCACACAAGTCCACCCGACCAAGATGATCTGGCCCATGGCTCTACCCGTCAATACGCTCCTGGAGACCATGCATAGTAGCAAAGAGAACACGAAGCGCAAGATGCGCTTCTGGTACACTGCGTTCTTCTCGATGTTCTTCTGGGAGATCATACCAGAATGGGTTATGCCGCTACTCATCGGCTTCTTCGTTTTTTGCCTAGCCAACAACCACAGCATTGTGTTTAGCAACATTTTTGGCGGTGCATCTGGTAATGAAGGCCTTGGGGTGCTTTCTCTCTGCTTTGACTGGAATTACATTGCAGCTTTTCAATCGCCGCTTTGGTATCCTCTCAAGACGACCATCAACATGATGTTAGGTAGGGAACATACCGAAGACAGAAGCATTCGACACCTTGAAATCCGTGCAAGGCAACTCCATTTGGTCGGGTCAAAATGTGCAACAATTCAACACTCTGGCCATCAGCTGGTCGATTGCACCCAAGATGTTCAGCATCGGCGCCAAGTATCAGTGGGTCACCATTGCCTTCCTCGTGGGCTTCCTCGTCCCGGTTCCCTTCTACCTCGCGGCCAAGTACACCAAGAAGGGGTCGTTACTGAACCGTGCGTTCGCCTACATCAACCCGTGCATCATTCTCTGGTATGCGGGCAACTTGTTCGTGGGCATCAATTCTTCTCTCTTCATGTTCTGGATCGTGGCGTTCATCTTCCAAGGCTACGTTCGTAAGCGTCATCCGGAGTGGTTCGTCGACTACAACTATCTCTTATCTGCCGCGCTAGATGGCGGTGCGCAGGTCATGGTTTTCGTCTTGACTTTTGCTGTCGCAGGAGGCTCAGGCACTGCCCATCCGTTTCCGAACTGGTGGGGGAATTCTGACAGTTCAGTGCTCAACTCTGATCGATGCATGGTCAATCCTGCCAAAAATGGATGAGAGGTGTCGAGAACTTGCTTGTTGGTATTGTGCGCTGCCAGGTTGACATGTGTTGATTATCAGCACGTACAGTTACATTCCTAATGGAGGCAGACCTGTTGACTGGAGCTACTCGATCGATCTCAACAGTGCTCGCCATAGATACATCTGTCGCAAATCTATGTTTGCTCCTCCTAGTCATACACCAAGCTGCGGCTACGCCGACCAAGCATGTGTGCCGAATGACGGGTCGCGTGTTGAGGTGGTTTGCTCAGGTGAAGTGCCACACAGCGGTGACAGCCGGGCAAAGGCATCTGCTACTGATTCACCAGGTCGTCACCGTCGCCAACCGGCACTTGTCCTTCGAGTACTTGAACTCACTGCTCGGGCATACGCAATGGAAGTCTCCGCGCATCTTCATGCTGAAATTAACAAGCTTTCTGGGGCGAATCCCTCACAGCGCCGCATGAAAGTGATGGGTTACGCCATTAGAGGGTTCCACGTGGTCGTAGTTGAAGTCCCGGTCTTGGGACGGCTCCAGCTTTAATACTTTGAAGCTTCGAGACCCTTTGAGTGCGGTCGACCGTCGAGACTTGAGGACGTGGCTTGCGAAACGACGTAATAAATCGCCAAATACACGCTCTTGATTCGATACAACTGCCGTGCTGCTCGCTTCTAGACTCTCTGGAGAAGAATGGTAGAAGGAGCTTCCTACCAAAGCTCTAGAATTCGATCCGCGGAGTTGGGAATGGAGCTCGAACTATATGTTTACGCTTTCACGCCGTTCAACCATTGAACGCCATCGAGTGACATGCCTAGGTTTGACGGCACTTGCTACGTAATGAGCAGCTACAGCATGCCTTCAGTGTACTTATTCGAGGACGCAATCGTACCTACTCTAAACCACGAATTCGTCGACAATCGGAGACAACGCTTTACTCTGCTCAACTCATGGCACCAATCATCCACATTGTCCGTCATGCGGAAGGCTACCACGTACGTCGACATTGCTTCTCTTAGCGTTCCACCAAAGATCGCTAACAAGCGATGAATATACAGAACGCTTGCGAATGGGGCGAAAAGATCCACGACCCATTCTTGACGGACAAAGGGAAGGGACAGTGCGAAGAGCTATGCAAGAAGTTCACGCACCACGACGAGGTACGTTCGATCCCTCATTGCCATGTTTGCTTCAAACTGCAACTGATTACCCCGTCTCCCGCAGATCGACCTCCTCGTCGCCTCACCTCTCAAGCGCACGATTCAAACTTGCCAGATCGTCTTCGCTCCCGTCGTCAAACGTGGCCAAAAGATCTTGCTGATGCCACTGGCGGAGGAAACCTCATCCGAACCCATGGATACAGGCTCCGACGAACCCACTCTCCGCGAAGCTTACGGCGACCTTATCGACACGTCGCTCCTCAAAGACCACCCAGGTTGGAACTTCAACTCCGATGCCTTCACTTCAGACGCACCGTGGCTCATCGACCGAGCTGAGAAGTTGCGGGAATGGCTGAGGAAGCGGCCGGAGAAGAACATTGCGGTCGTTTCTCATGGCTCGTTTGCGCACTTCATTCTTGGCAATATTGATCATGAAGGCGAACAGATTACCCGAATGTGGGACAACGCCGAGTGTAGAAGCTATGCGTTCTTGTCGGACGAGGATGTTTGCCAGTTGAAGGAATTGGACGAGTCGAAAGCTGGGAGGAGGGATCTGGAGAAGAATGGTGAGGGGTATGTGCTCTGTGTGGAGGGTGGAAGGAGAGGGTCGGCTGGGAGTCCGCTTAGTGCTTGAGCTTGAGAAAGTAAAGAACCACCAGTCCGCGCGATGAAAGATCAATCTTTGATCGTTGGTCGAAGCACGCCAGGAACCGAGCGAAACGATGCGGTTCTCATGTTCCGCAAGACTAATGGGACTTTCGATCAAATCCATTGAGCTTTCCATACGGTACCCAGGAACGCTCAGACTGCATCGTATCGTGGTTTTGAGGCTCAAAGTATGCGGTGCTGAGGACTCACCCGCCTCCAGTGCATTCTGTGTGGCCCATGAGGAAGCGTTGTTCGCTGTTCAGTCCTGGTTATGTACACCATTTTCAGAATGGTGCGAATGATCCGTTCGCTGATCAATCAGTCGTAACATTGACGCTATCCAGATCCGGCGGTTTCCATCTTCATGATTTCAAGATCGTGGTCGGCGTGTACGCAGAACCGTCGCAGCATGGCCTAAGAATCTCCTCCCTCACGCTTCGCCCACTGGCTCTGCTCCTTAAACTCGTCCAACTCCGCACCAGTCAGGTGAGCCAAGCCTTCATCTCTCAGATCCTCGAACATCTTGCGAGCTTCTTCGTAGTGTTCCACAGAGGTGTAACCATCGCGGCTAACGAATCCACTCAGATTGGACCAGAAGTTGGCCTTCTCATTCCAGTCTGCTGACGCCCGATCGTGAGCTTTAATTTCCTCGTTCGTGAAGGTGATGGGACATGGAATGCCTGTTTGAAGTTCATCCCAATGTCTGACTCGGGTATTAGCAAGCTGTCATTCAGATTAATCATAGTCGTTCGAGGTGTAGACTGACCGTTGTATGCGGTAAAGGCATTCTCGAAGCGGGATGGTCTCGCTGTCCCAAACTTCCGAAGCAAACAGCACAACTTCTCGCCGTGTGCGTGCCAAGGGAAGGTCAAATAACTCCTGCAATGTCGGAACCCTCTCGCGTGCCTCCCGACTATGATACCAGAACAATATTGATCTTTCGACCTTTTCGGCCAGCTTGGCTTTCTCGTCTTTATTCTCCATTGCTTCGTAGTAATCTGGCAGCCGCAGCATGATTTCTCCTTGGTACTCGACTAGTTGAGGACGTCTCTCCTGCATGAAGAACGGGCCCACCCAAGCGTCTTGCCAGTCTATCAGACATGTGATTCGACCATCCTCGACGAAAATATTGGGAGCACGTAGATCCCAGTGCCACAGTGAGTTTTTGTCCAAGCTGGAGTTTGCTGGTGGTATGTAAGGAAGCACAGCGTCGAATTTATCGAGTAGCGAGAGTCGAGCCTGGGGCGAGGCCAGGCTGTCAAAGCCGGGGTTGGAAGCGTGTTCTGCCTCTGTCGTAGGGGCCTTGGACCGTTCTCTGTGGGAGATCGCGCGGAGATAGCTCTGTGCATCAAGCCCTGAGAAAGCTGATAAGTAGGCCGGGCTCCAACAGCACTCATGTCAAGCACTTACAAGGGCCACGATCATTGATCAACGGTGCATCTCCTGTCTCCCAAAATGCCTTTTCAGCAACAGGCCCAATCACGAAATGATCTTGCGCGTACTTCTTTGCCGAACTTGAGAAGTCGCCAGACACATCCAGCTCAGCGCAGCCTTCGAAAGCATCCGATTTGAAGTAGAGGTTGCCGCATCTAAGTTTCTAGAATCAGCTTGAGCTCCAAGCTGGGAAGCAGGTCATTCGTACTTTGAAAATGTGATCGATTGCAGCTTCTGCTGCAAACCAACAAGGTCGTCGACAACCTTGAACTTGTCACTCAGATCCATTTCGGTCCACAATTCCCCCAATTGCGTGCCCTTGGCGTGTTCCATCAGGATGTATTCAGATTCTGCACCGTTGGACGTTCCTCCGTCCCATGCCAGCACCTTTGGCACTGGGACGCCAATAACATTTCGCACCTGTTCGATGGCCATCAGTCTGACGTCAAGAATGGAGAATCGGCAATCGAGGCTCACGAAGTCCATTGTAGCCACCTCGGACGCTATGACTTTGCATACTAGACTAACATTCGGATTTGGGATCCTCGCGATCACAACGGCGCCATTGTCCATGCAGAGCTGGAAGACTTTGTTGAACCCTCCCTCCGCGAGCTTGATGATGCTGATACACGCGTGCGCTCCACTGGCGTTAGCAGCGAGTCGCTTCAACCCAGAGACGTTGAACTTCTTGTATCGTTCCTGAAGTCGTGCATGTTCGGCCCAAAGCCAGCGTCCGCTGGTGAAGCGATAGAAGTCCTCGTACTCGGAAGTGTCCATCCTTCGCGGCGAGTGGACTGTGCCGTGTTCCACGCTGCTAGAATAAAGTCTTGAGCGTATCGACACGTACCGCGACCACAGCGCAGCGCGGAGACGAGCCATCTGATCAGCGACGCAAGACGAATGTCCGGGCTTCCGTCGATGGATGTGTCGCTGCGATTCAACGGCCCCTATGCATAGAAGGACGGCAGACTAGCAATCCGACCAGCGGCACGCTGCGGTTTTCATCGGACGAGTCTGCAGCGATCGCGCTAATCTGGAGGTAGACGAAACCGGAGTCTGTTACGATGCGATGATTCTCATCTGCTCGCGTTCTGCCACGTACATTGCTCTGGTATCTCTCCGAGCTGCAACGAAGTCTTTGCGTGGAGCTCAGCAAAACGCCTGCCAGCCAGGCAAACGATGATGACAAAAAGAGTAAAGGCTGTCGCTTCCTTTGTTCATTACGAAGACAATGCTGTTGTATCGAATGCGAAGTCGAAGTCGAGGAAAGCAAACCTCATCGCTGACTAAGTACATTAAGCCTCAGGCAACGATGGTGGCCTAAATCAACA
>AFIY01000440.1:0-26042 GCA_000223825.2 Zymoseptoria passerinii SP63
GTCGCTACCAGTCGTCCGTACTTTTGCGGGGAACGTGAAGTCAAAGCTCAGGAATCTGAACTTTCTGGAGTCGAGCAACCTTGGAAGACATCTTTGCGACCTCCTCCACACAACTTTGAAAATGCCTCACAAACATACACGCCGCAATGATGGCGATCAGAAGAAGTAGGTCTATCCGCAATCTACGCAGCACATCTCCCGCTAACCCAACCTCCAGCTTCAACCTCCCTCCAACCATCCTTGCAAAACCACTCCCAAACTACGAAAAGACCGAGAAGACTTCCCTGAAGCGCGGACAACGAAAAGCACCCCAAAAAGAACACCAACCGAACCTCAAGCGAAAGCGTCAGAATGGCGGCGGCGGCGGCACGACAGACTACGGAGCGGACGACACACCACGAGCTTTCGCCCGCCTCATGGATCTCAGCGCTGGCAAGAAGATGCGCAGCGGGCTGGACAATGGCGAGAGCAAAAAGGCGGTGAATAAGAAGCGGAAAATGGAGGACGACACCGCCAAGGCCGCCGCAGGAGGAAAGTCGACAGCAGCGAAGGAGACTGATGCACCCGCAGTGGCAGCACCACCTCACGCACAACTCAAAATCCAACCCGGCGAACGACTCGCCGACTTTGCTGCCCGTGTGAACCAGACATTGCCCATGGGCGGCCTCACGCGAAAAGGTGGCGCATCACAAGAGCGAGTCACGAAGACGGAGAAGAGGATGAAGAAAATGTACGCGGAATGGCGGACGGAAGAGCAGAAGCGGAAGGATAAATTGGAAGAACTGCAAGAACAACAAGAAGACGAAGACGAGGAATTGGCAACGGAACATGGCGGGCAGCAAGTCAGGCTTTCGACTGTCGGAAGAAAGGGCAAGCGGGCGCGAATGGTTGGTGAAGTCAGCGACGATGAGGATCCGTGGGCGGTGCTGAAGGAGAGGAGAGAGAAACCGAAGGGACTGCATGATGTTGTGCTGGCGCCGCCTACGATGAAAGTCATCCCGAAGGAAAAGTTCAAGGTGAAGAATGGCGCGAAGGTCGAGGTTGCGAACGTTCCGGGGGCGAGTGGGAGTTTGAAGAGGAGGGAGGAGTTGGGAGAGGCTAGGAGGGAGGTCATTGAGCGGTATCGGGCGATGATGAAGAGTGGGAAGACGTGAGCAGGTGGAAATGGACGATTTGGTGGAACATCTCAGCAGAGAAATGAAGACTCGTGCAGTCGGCTAATGCTCTTCATATCATGTTCAACACCCCGATGCATGGATTCGCATGCTGTCTCACGAAGGGCAGCTACGAGAGCGTTCCTCGACATCGAAAAGGCCAAGCAGTGGAGACGAGTCAGGACCAACTGTACTCCGCTCCTCCTCGTTCACAAGTCACAGAAGAGATCGAACTCGGAAAACGGAAAGAGCTGTTTCCCGCAAACAATGAGTTATGTCTGTATATACTCAATGGTCGCGAAACTAAGTGTGTAAAAAAGCATCGCAAGAAAGGGTTGTCGAATCGTAACCCCATCTATCGCGCGCTCGGGAATGAATTCCTTCTGGCCTCGAAGCATCCCATCCCACAAAGAGACGAGAACGTCCAAAAGATCCATCCTTCCCATATCTCACATCCCAAAACAGGCTCACCGGCCATCGTCCTCAGAAGAAGTGAATTTTCCCAGCAAAGCAAAAAACAAAGCAGCAATCGGATGACGATTCCCAAGTTGACAAGCGACCATCCATCGATCTCATACCCTCAGAAAGAGCAAAACCCTCTACTGCATGGAGCAAGAGCCCGACATGGCGACGGGGCTGACGCGGCCCTGAAGGGAGCACGAGCCGGACATGGCGACGGGGGAGACGCGGCCTTGGAGGCTGCAGGATCCGGACATGGCGACGGGGGGCGACGGGGCTGACGCGGCCCTTGAGGGTGCAGGTGTTGTCGGTGAAGATGGCCATTTTGTTGGTTGGGTTGGTTGGGGTGGTTGGTTGGTTGGTGGTGATTGTGAGTGTTGTGGTGGTGTCTGAGAGGGGGCAGAGGTTAGTTGGAGGTTATGGGGGAGGGAGGGGAGGGAGAGCACTGACTTAGCGAGTGTGGTGAGTTTGCTGGGTGAAGAGAGAAGTTGCCTTGGAGTGGGAGGTCGTCGAGGTTAAGTAGGCTGGCGAACTGCATGGTGGTTGGTGTGCCGAGGGGGTGGTTTCGTTGTTTGGTTGGAAGGGTTTCTTGGTGAGGTTGATGAGAAGAAAGAGAAGGGAGATTGGAAGGCGGTATTGGTGCCGAGTGGGCTCGTTCGCGGGATGTGCTTAGTATTGTTGTCGGTGGTGGGTGACTTGGATTTGGGATTGTTGGGCTTTGTCGATGGGCTTAGTATTGTACTTCGGCGACAAAGCTTACGATTCTGCTCGGTGGGCTTGTCGGACTTGGTGAATGGAGTGGATATTGATGAGGATGGTCGTTACGGCACGGTGATAGTGCTCGTCGTTTTCGGGGTATGGTTTGGTGCATATCTCCGTGTTGACGGCCGTGATGGACGGTGACAATGCAAAACCGATGCCGTGGTCAAAAGTTGCCTATTTGGGAAGTTGCGCCGCTGGACTGTGCGAGAATCGGTATGCGACGATCGCACGGAGGCACACTTTGAACACTATCAAGATGGCCTTAATGACGATGTACTTGTACCCGTCATGTTACCATCCATATACTCGTCCGCTAAGTTGGGTAAATTCGTCCTGCGAGACTACATGTACTCGTCCTGCTGAACCTGAACAGGTGTACTTGTTCGGCTAAGCTACATGTACGGTAAGTTAGATGACCTACCAGCGTACCTGTACTCATCAATGAGGTGTCATGTCAAAGTCCTGTCCGCTAGGCCGACGGCTCCCGATGTCGACCGAAACACATGCCCGCACGAGCCAAATATCCGCTCTACTTCTCTGCGCGATGAAAGATTGAGACGATAAGTGCTTGAATTACATGCTTTTTGATTATATCAATATATAATGCTCACGCCTCCTCCAATTCCTCACGACTTTGCCTTGTCATAAGTTCAGTGATCGTCGACTGCTTCGGTCCAATTTGGAGTTTCCTGGTCATTGAACGGACCTCAGTCGGATTCCTCACTGGAGCTTGGAAAGCTTCCGCAGCTACGGATTGTAATCACTGTTCGTCGTTGTAACGACTCGAACGATGGTAGGTCGGGTCCGGCAGCCGTATCTCGGCATCGGCTCCAGAACATCGATCGGGCAACATCTTATCATCGTGGGTTTGCAGGTCGTGAACTCCATGAAGATTGGATTGATGATTGTGATAGATGTATTGAATGAATACCAGACGTCGGCTGTTATTATGTTGAAGCATACGCTAAGGCATACTCGCTTTTCCTTTGTCCAGGAAGCTTAGTATTGTTCCCGACCCCCGAGCTCACACGGACAGTATTGTCTCACCTAGGTTGGCTACTGAAGAGCTATGTGGCTGAGCACAAAGGCCTGCTCTCGATAGTGAGTAGTTGGACGGACTGATCAGTGAGTAGAGCTCCTTCCCAATCGGGGAAGTCTGCAAAAGTACGGACCGCTCTGCTCCTTCCCTTCTGAGACCGTATGTTTGGCAAATCTGAGATGCATGGCCTGCAGATGGGCAGACCGATCCTCATCATGGAGGTTCTCCCATGCAGCATCGCAAACATGCAGAATCCAGCACCAAACAATCGTCGCTTCGACGGACTTCCAAAGCAAACCTCTGACTTGATCAAAACGAACGATCCTCACAGCCACGTCGACCTCCATCACTCCTCAGCAAGTCCCTCACAGCAAGAGGGAAAGTGACCTCTCCACCCGGCACCCTCAGCAAGGAACACAAGGACAACAACACCCACCGCCTCTCCGCAAGCTCCAACATCTCCCCCCGAACCAAATATCCACCTCGCTCCAACACCATGATCCAGCCTCTCTCCACCGACCCACCGACCTCACCCGGCGCCTCCTCGAACGACAACACCCTCCCTCTCCCCGCCGCCTCGACCGCTCAAGACCAGGAACCCACCCATCACACATACATCACTCCAACACAATCCACGCCATCTCGCATACCCCTTCTAGCCAGTCAAAGATTCCCAACCCTCACGACCCAAAACGCTCCAGACCACCCACCTACCCTTCCAATACGTACCGCACCGCCTCGCCCAACCATTCCAGTGCGCACGAAATCCATCATCGTCCTCGCTCCGAATGGCATCCTCCCAGGTCCGAGTCCGCAGCGCCGGCGTCAACTGGAATTTGCGGCAGCCCAGAGGCAACTTCTCGGCGAGCCGGATCCTCCTTCGGAGGGCATGGAGAGTGGTCCGGCAAATGGCGGAAATCATAGTGAGGCGTCTCGAAGTGCCCTGAGGCCGGATGCGAGTTCGGGAGACCGTGAGTGGCGGTTGTTGGATGCGATTGATGAGGTACAGAGGAACGGTGATGCAGAGGTGGAGGGTGGGAAGCAAGTTATTGGTGGTGAGGAGGGAAGAAAGAAGAGGGAAGGTGGAGACGCAGGAGATGCTAAGGAAGAGACGAGGAAGGAGGAGGAGAAAGAAGACGAGTCGTCAACGGGCAAGGGAAAAGACAAGGAGCGCAAACACAAGTCTTGGTGAATGGAAAGGTGATGTGATGTGCTGGTCTGGTAGAAAAGACTGTTGAGCGCGAGATCCAAGCGGATTCTGAGGACGATTGCAGATGAAATAGGAGATTGAAAGTCCGTCGAAAAGCATCGCTCGTACCGTACGTGTGAAGTCTTGCGTAAGTGAGATCAATGCCGAAAGTCTGTCCGCGAGACTGTTGTTTCTCGGAGCCAGTCTGAGCAGTGTCCATGGTACTTCCCAAGTTCAGCTTTTGTAGGTGTCACGGCTCTCTTACCATGCACTGAAATCGCCAAAACCACCTCCCATCTTCGCCTTCTTCTTCGCCGGTAATGAAGACGTCTCCGCACTACCCTCCCACTCCTCCATCGGCACCTCCTCAAGAATCTCATCGTCACCACCCTCCACTTGCCCGCTCCCTGGCGCCGCCGCACTCTTCAAATACTTTCCCACGCCACTCCCCGCCCCGTCATACACCTTGCCATCCTCCCTCAACCTCTTCCCCGTCCACGTGACCCTCTCATCCTCCGCTCCGCCCTCCCGTCTCAACTTCTCCTTCCTCCCCTCTTCCTTCTCCTTCTCCTCCCTCTCCTTCAAGAAATCCTCGAACGGATCCACCAGCACGGAAACCTCCTCAATCACACATCCATCTCCCAGCGGCCGTCCTTTATCATCACTCTCCACCTTCTCCAATTTGTCCAACGTTTCCCATCCTCCAACTACCATACCAAAAACGGTATGTTTCCGATCCAGATGCCTCGCGGCGCGATACAGGATAAAGAACTGCGAGGTATTCGTATCTTTCCCTTTATTCGCCATCGCGACCACGCCTCTCTTATCGCAAACTTTTGGTCCTTCAAATTCATCCGCGAAGCTCTTTCCCCAGCATGATGATCCACCACGGCCGGTACCAGTGGGATCACCGCCTTGGATCATGAAGTTTGGGATATTGCGGTGGAAGGCGACGCCGTTGTATGCGCCGCGACGGGCGAGGGTGAGGAAGTTCCAGACGGCTTTTGGCGCGAATTCGGGGTATAGTTCGAAGTGGAGGGAGCCGTGGGATGTGGCGAGACGGACGTGAGCGGGTGCGCGTACGCGACGGGGTTTGAGGAGGTATTCTTCGTCGGAGAGTGTGGTTAGGGCGGTGGAAGTGGTGGGTGTGAGGCCGGTGCTGGTGAAGGATGCTGCGGCGGCGCCGGTGGTGTGTTGGGCGGCATTGTAGGGTGTGAACTTTGTCGACTTCGCGGTGGAGGGTTGTGCAGGCTTGCGAGACTGCTGAAGGGATGTGGATGAGGTGGCCTGGCCGGACGATTTTGCTTCACGTTCGGCGCGGGCTTTTGCGACGGCTTCTTTCGCCTTGAGTATCTTCGACGCGGATCCTAGATTCTGGTCATTAACACCAGGCGCTCGCTCGACTTGTTGCTTTGCAGTGAGTGTGTCTGCGCCTTCTTGAATGAACTTGAATTTGCTGAGATCGCGCGACTCCACATTCTGCGGATCTTGCAATGTGATGATGTCGCTCCTCTTGAATTCCTCGTCCGTGATCAAATCGTGCCAGTTCTTCGCCTTGATGTTCAACCGCTCCACGGTATCGTAGCTGAAGACATTGCCTGTATTTCGCAGCGCCAGCAAATGTGTGTTGTCGGTGATGGGCTTGAATGTGACAGGGTCTGTGAACTCATTGTCCTCATTCTTCGTGAAATGTAGCTTGATCAACTCTGAGCTCTTGAGAGGCGTTCCCGTCACCGGATTTGTGCCGTGCTTCTTCAGCCAGGGTAGAATGTTGGTGAGGTCGAAGATCGTGCCGTCGGCGGTGCAGACTGGATGCTCGAAGGGCTGGAGGGATAATGCGCAGAAGTTGAAGGGCAGGCGCTTGAAACTGGCGCCGGCGAGGTTGTTGGAGGCGTTCTTGCGCGCTTTCGCTCCAGCGCTGGCTCCGAATGCGTCTTCAGAAGACCACTCGCTGTGGGTGATCTGGGAAAAGTGTCAGCTGGGCGGTCGGTGGACAAAGAGGATACGGGCAGACGGACGTACAACTTGTCGGTCCCTTTGCCCATTGTGAAGTGTTGCTGGGCTGATGCGAGTGCGCAGTGTGGAATGCGACAAAAAGTGTGAAAGGTTGGACTTCGTAGGGCAGTGATGTCAATTGAAATCGACGCGGTTATTGAGGGTAGAACTAAAGCTTGGTATCGATATGGCGCTAGTTCTGAGGATATGCCTCATTGATGGATTGCTCTCGTGAATCACCAAGGACAGATCGGAAGACGTACAATGACTGCGGCAGGAGAGTCTAACAACTTGTTCCAGGTACTTGGCAGATCGATGTCAGAAGCCGTTCAAGTACCGGAGCATGGCAGCTTAGCAAGTCCGATGCGTTCAGGTCAGTGAGCAAGTAAGCGTGCAGGCAAGCTACCGGATAGGCGTACAGACAGGATTACCAAAACGTCCAAACAAGCGTACCAGCAACTTACTTGTACGGCTTCAACAGCGTGCAGGTAACATGGCAGACCGCCTAATCAACGCGTACAGTCAAGTTGGCAGGACCGCTTGTCAAGCTGTGCAGGTAACAATGACAGGTAACGTTCAAAGTGCCGTCCAGTAAGCTAGCAGTACGCTTTCGCAGGCCATACATGCAACCAAGCAGACCACCTGCGCAAGCCATTCGCGTACCCCAGCAGCAAGTCACCAGCACTTCACTACCCTCTCTCACTCCTTCCACACCAAGACTCCCTTCTGATACAACCCACTCGCGATCCCAACACCCCTCCTCTCATCCCTCACCGCCGTGCTCGCGCTACCAAACCCTTTTCCAACATACAGATCTCTCAACCCTCCCGCCTCACTCCACTCCGCAATCCAGCTTAACCTTGAGTCTTTGCATAACTCCTCCGCTTCAGCACTCTCCACGCACTTTCCATTCGTCTTCGCCAGATGTTCCAGACTCGGAGCGTGAGGGTGGCCGGCGATGAGGAGTTTCCCGGCGCTCGTGACGGAGAGGTTGTCTGGTAGGAAGGGTACGAAGATTTGCCTGAGGTAGGTGAGCTCAGGTGTGGAGTCCCCGGTATTGCGGTTGAGGCTGTACAAGCGGACGGCCGACAGCGTTGAGCTAGCCACCGCGATGACGCTGGAGTTGAGCCGCGCTATACCATTGGCAAAGGCCATGTTGACAAGGGACGTCGTAGTGTGAGAGCCATTGTCGTGCAGCCGGACATGGACCACCGAGCCGCCCGGGGTGGCAGTATACGTCTCGATCTTAGCCAAGATGGGGTTCTGGCGTGCTTGGAAGTAGTGGTTGTTCGTCACGAGAAGTTCCGTGGCACTGAGAGCGTGGATTGAGTTGGGTGCTGCGATGTTTACCGGGTCGTGGATTGAGCGGATGAAGGTAGCCTCGGTGGTTGGGACACCATCGGTGACTTCGAGGTGGTAGATGTCGATGCGGGAAGACTCAGTGGACGGGTTGGCTACGAATATGTTCTGGCTTTCGGCGTGGTATTCTACTCCGAGAGGGTGGAAGGTCGCTGCATCTTCTGGCGAGCCGGAGAGCTGGAGCTGGGTTGGTGGAGAGCTGGGGCTCTCGGCATAGTTGTAGATGTAGAGGCCTGTCTTGGGAGAGGCGGTCGAGTCGATGAAGTTGGCCTGTATCAATGTCAGCGAGTAACGGCTCCCTTGAAAGCAGATACACCTACCATAACAGTATTCCACCCATCTCGACTCGGATCACAGCTGAACAAAGCCCAGCCAGCTTCCTCGTTCAGGAGGACGTCTTCGCAATTCCGCAAGTCTTCCGCAAATTTTATCTCGAAGGTATCATGCGCTCGTATATTCGCAATGCGATCCGGCGCGTTTGTGTAGAATGTCGTGAGCACATTGGAGCGGTAGTAGACGAAAAGGGAGAGCAGAGCTACTAGCTGTCGAGGATATCAGCAAGGAGACCCCGGGATTGCTCGGGTCTTTGGACGCACTGGAGCGGATGATGTCGTGAATTTTCCCATATTGATGAAGCAATGCAGTCTTGTTCAGTGTTGTAATGATGCCAGCAAGAAGATCTCGTGTGATGATGAATAAATATTTTTGGAGCTGTCGCGATAATTGTACTGGACGTGCGAGAGCTCTTGTCGCAGCAGCTTGCTTGCCCTGTCGTTTCGGCACTAGGGCTTATTCGGTGAGACCGGCGCATTGCCGTGCCGGATGGTGCCAGGGTGATCGCTGAAATGCGAAAAGAAGGAGTATACTTTTACGTGATGTATCAATTGAAGATGATGAAGCAGGTCATGTTGTTTTCGAGGGGCATGAAAGTCGAGGTCAACGACCACGTTCCTTCCTTTTTGAACAACGGAGCTTCACGCTAGATTGACTTGACCTGTTCACGACAACAGTGATGCTGACTGCAGAAGAAGAATCCCATAAAGAATAAGTATACTATGAATGGTTTTGTATTCATCAGAGATAAACAGAAGCTACGGCGTGTAGTTCCAGATACGAAAAGGGGTGTGGTATAAGACATTAATGTACCGACATCAACTCGTCTTCATCCTCCCTGCTCTACTCGACGCTCTCCTGAAAGAGATACGTCTAGTAAGAGGCGGCGGCTGGGTGCGAAGCGGCGGGAGCGGCTTCCTCACAATCATCGACAACCGATGCGTCCTTGGCTGGGGTGGTGATCTGACCATCCTGGGCCTCAGCGACACCGGAGCCAGAGCCAGAGGTGTAAGATGGAGCAGAAGCACCGTTGCCAGAGGCAGGAGCGGAAGCAGTGGGAGCAGTGTAGCTTGGGGCAGAGCCACCGTTGGCAGCCTTGTCGCAAGGAGAGTCGCGGACCACACCGAACTGGGCGTCCTGAACGTACACTACAGCTGGGCCGGCAAGGGTGTTCGAGTCCGTGGGCACGCCTCCAGAGGTGAGGACAACGTAGGCCTGGCCAGCGGGAGTGCCTGATACAATGTTAGTCGGTGAGCCGTCGACGAATTCGCGAGAATCTTACCTTCGGGAATGGTGACCTGGTACGTGGACCCGGAGCCCGAGAGGACAGCCTTGATGGGGCCGGTGACGGAGAGGAAGTAGGCCTCGGTAGCAGCGACCTCGGTCTTGGAGGTGACCTCAATGGTGGAGCCTGAGAAAGTCAGAAAATGTGATATAGACCGAGAGTGAAGAGATCTTTACCAATAGCAGCGGGCGCGCCGGCGTATGCGAGGGGAACGAAGGACTTCACAGGGAGAGCGTTGGGGTTGTTATCTTTTGTAATGAAAGGGGCCGCGAGCGTGAAGACCTCGTTGATGGAGAGGGGAGTGTCGAATGGCGATGGGAAGGGAGAGTACTGCTGAGGGCGGTTGGAGTCGAGGAGGTAAGAGCTGTGGCGAGCCTCAACCGTGAGGATGGAACCGGCAGCCTGGAGAACGATCAGCAATGTCAAATGTGTTGCGTCGGCATGACTTACGGTGAGGTAGGTAGCATCAGCGATGAACTGAGCGGCGCCCAAATAAGCCGCAACGCCGACATTCTCCAAGATGTTCGCGATAGTCAAGAACGAGGTGACATCGGTGAGACCGAACTCGTACTCGTTGGGCACAACTGGGGTGGCACCAGCGGCGGTGAGAGCAGTGCTCAAGAACTCGACGTGGGTGGACTCGTCGCTGGAGATCGACTGAAGGTTCTTGTAGAACACGTTGTCAAGACCCACGGCCTGGAAGTCGGCAAGGGTGAACTTCTGAAGAACCTCCTTGTAGAAGGCGTTCTCCAAGTGCTCAAGGGTGAGAGCGACTAGACCGGGTCAGATTAAGGCAGAGGGAGCTGCTGTCGAGAGATCTTACAGTTGAGGATCACACCTGGGACGGGTTAGCAACAATTGTCACGGTATCGAGCGCTTATGCTTACCATCCGATGGGCCACCCTGAGCTGCCTGACGCTTGGTAGGAGCGGCGGCGGCAAGCACCGCGAAGAAGGTGGCGACAATGGTAGAACGCATGTTGATTGATCTGAACGAACGTGGGTGGGTGGGATGTAGATTGATGCTGTTCTGTTGATGCGGTG
Source organism: Zymoseptoria passerinii SP63 (assembly GCA_000223825.2). NCBI lineage: Eukaryota > Fungi > Ascomycota > Dothideomycetes > Mycosphaerellales > Mycosphaerellaceae > Zymoseptoria > Zymoseptoria passerinii. The sequence continues at coordinate 10,619 of AFIY01000440.1, forward strand.
GTGAGAGGAAAGGATTGGCAGTGGAGGCAGCTGGGCAACAGTATATATACCAAGAGGACGTGCTCACAACAGAGTTTCTCCTCTCTCCCTGCTTCGTCAGGTTGCCTCATCTCCACGGTTCGTGTATCATCATCTCATCTCATCTCATCTGGTGGTAGTGGGACATGGTCCTTTCCGCTTTGGGCGAGGCCTGGACTGTTTCGGCTGAGAATTAAGCATATATTGGTTTGCCTTTGGCTCTAAATCTCTCGAAGTTGAGCCTTCTTCTGGGACGGAGTGGACAGCGATGAGCGGTCATTGGACTGGTTTTCGTTGGCGGCCCCTAAGGCTTGTTAACGTCGATTGTTTCTCTTGCGACCTGCCATGGTCGACGCAACCGTCACCGTTACCGTTGCAAAGACCGTCTATCATATTCGTTGTTGATGCCGTTGACGATGGTCACGACGTACCGGATTAAGGCTCCCAAGGATTGGTACAGTCCCGTTAGACTTTCAGCGATGGAGCCTAGCCTGCATCCATCCCGCAGAGCAACCTGCCGTGTCCACCAACCAGAGGAGTATCTGAAAGGAGGTCTTGTCCCTCGAAGTTCGGAAAGACGCTCAGCCGAGATCACGGCTTGCAGCTCATCCGCCCTGGCCCCTGCAAAATGCGATACCAAAGCAAGAGTCCTCTTCACGCGACAAGGCGCTTGTGGCCTGCCAACTCCGCATTGGTGACTGCGTCCTCCACAGCAAATGATTCATCATCGCCAACACACATTCTTCCTGGTATACCGGATCATTGCGTGGCCGAATGGACGGCTCTGAGATGATCCGGAGGTTCTCACATCTTGACCGCATCATGACCCTTGGTGGTGGTGAGATTTGGTGCAATGCCTGGTGGTCGACCAAGTCATGATCGCGATACGCGGGAGTCCAGTCCGTGGAGAATTTGACAAGCGCGCGAGCGCACCGCTCTGCACCACGTTGCGATGAGGTCGATCTTCTCGCGCGAAGTCGATATTAGCAAGGTTACCTCCCTGCTCATTTCATTTCCCACCCCCTGCTCCTTTGACGACACTCACGCGGATATTGCGTGATAAATTGACGCAGAGTTGGAAGACATCCTGCCACTTTCCCGGAATAACGACCGGTTTAATTGGCGTTATCTGATCCAAACCATGAGACAACGGCTGTGGCGCCCCCACACACACGGATGCCTCCGGAGGTGGACCTCGTGCTCGACCGGACGTGTTTTGACTGGCTGGGCGCATCACCGGAGCCGCGTCCTTCAACGGTCTCTATAATAATTGGTACTTCTGTTTCTCCTTCCGCTTACAGGCCAGGCCGGCTGGAAATTGCAGGCGATCCAAAATTCGAAACGTTGTTTTCTCCCACGGCCTGTAAACAAACAGTGTCCTATATGACCTTTGCCGTGATTTTGTCGACCAGGGAACTGTATAGGACGGTTCGATTGAATCTTTGCAGGTTGCAAGGGGTTGTTGATCACGCATGACACGCAAAGACTTACCACGGCGTCGGGTTCCAATTTCCGCTTGGCGCTTTGCCGGGACGAAGGTTTGTCTCCAATTTCTCCGCGACTCGCCATAACAATGCAAATCCCCTTTATGTCTGTCAACAAGTCTGGACCGGCAACGATACAAACGTCGGCACTCGAAGGCTCCTCGTCGGCATCGACTTGAGACCATCCTTGACCTCCAAAAGAACGACACCTGCCATACTATCAATACTTCCGTCAATCGGACTCGCATTACACTGCAGAAGGTTCATGCCCGATCGTTGTTACCCGCTGCAGGGCAGAGCTCCGAAGCATGTGCTGCGAAATGTTGCGATGTGGGTTACACCAAGCTCGACCTGCATTGGAGCTCTGATCCTTAAGCTGTGATGAGAACCTCGAGATGGAGTTCTCCGATTGAGGAAATATTGTTGACCTGCCTAGCAATCGAAGATCGAGATGAAAAGGCATGGCCTGTACCGTCGGTCTGACATTCGACCAGATCAGATGACCGAATCCTTGCCGTTGACTGAGCGAGTTCGTCTGGCAGGCAAGGCTCATCCTTGAACATCGGTCGCCGCATCAAAGGCGTGCTTCGGGCATCATTACCGTACGAGCTTCACGAACGGATTGCTTGTGTTCCGGCGCAAGGGTGCTCACCTACCCTGCTCGAATTTGTCTGCTGGCAATGGGAGGACCCATCGAGCAACACCGGAGGCATTATCGTTTATCAACCTCGCAGAATCCTTCCGTTGGCTCACAATGTCCCTCCACCTCAACAGAACTCCACGTTCTATCAGCCTTGCGACTTCCGCCGGCTCGCCGAACCTCTCCCCGTACGTCGACCGTGATCGTCCGATGCAAGTCTATTCAGTCGTGGGATACCTTCCAGACCGCATTCCACCACAGGGTGAAGATAGTGCAAAACATTACAAAATCACTCCCGGTAGCCGATCTTGGTCGGGCTTTGGAGTATGGTCTGACCATCGGTATCGGTCCGGAGTGGTAAAATAGACGGACATCAACCTCCAAGTACACCTCTGCTTGTAGACTTGGCTCGAAGTTCGACGCGGCGCGGGATGGCATGATTGGCGTATTCCTGACGCTCACAATGATGCCATCAACCGGTCGATGTCGTTTGGCTGCGATGAGCAGGCTTGCGCTAGTGTCTGTTGCTTGTGCGATGCTTGTGCGAACGTACAGCAGCTCTATCGCTACCCACTGTATTCCCTCGATGCGAGATAGTAGGCTTGATGGATAGTCGAAGCTTCCGGTCGCAATCGACGGTCTAGGATTTCGGTAGGCCTTGCATTTCCTCGAACGCTCAGACAGTACCGGCTTTCGCTCCGTTAGCCGATGGTAGTGATAATGCAGTCATGGGTCTCGTTTCGTACCCTCAGTGCAGATAACGTCGTGGAGCCTGCTGGTATTCTCTGCCGAGTCCGATGGATATTGTACCTGGTCTGATCAGTTGCACATGGCATCCTGTTCTGCTTCCAGGTGCTCGCGCCCACCAGCTTCCATTTGCGATCTGGATGTCAGCATCGTAGCATACCTCTCGCACTTCCTTTGCAGTATAAAGCGGCTGCTTGGTCGAGCACTTCGCGGATGAAGCTGAGACGATGGCTGTGGCTGCTCGGTCGTGCTGGCGATCATCGTTCGGCCGTGCAGATTGGTCGTTCGTATACCGGTGTTGAATGTGACGTTGTTCGAATCTTGTTGGTAGCATGTGTAGCTCGATGACGAGCGGAGCTTCGCCATGACGGACTTACGAAGAATCAATACAATATGAGCGAGATTTTCGATAGTTTAGATGCACACTACGATCGCTGCGGGGTGCTTCGTTTCGAAAGCCGTCTAAAATGTCGTGTAATGGCGTCTGGTGGTGTTGTGGGTTGGAATCATTGGTCGTCCAAGGGGTGTTGATCGGAAACCTCGAGCAGAATGAGAGACGTCATGCCAGTCTCTCCATGTTGCGGCGGACAAGTCGACCGCCCAGAGAGATTCGGAATATATCGATCAAACCCTGAGATGCATTTCGATGAGTTCTGTTCCATCGCAGCCCAATTTTGTCGTTGCGTTCATGATTGCCTTCTGCCCAAACCCTAACCCTAAGACCGCGTCGCATGGTATCAACCATCCGCCATTTGCGAACAATCCCTTCCGGCGGGTTGAAAACAGTCTGGCTGAGATGATACGATCCCGCTCGATTTTCTTCATCCAGAGCTTGCCGAAGAGCATCGTGGTAAATCACGGCGCTCGTTCGAACGGTTGCCGTACAGGACCACGGCTTGGCTTCGAGCTTCATCTTGAGCGTGCTGTCATCAAAGTCTCGGCCAAAGACGCCTCACTCTCGTGGCGAGGCTGCATCTCAACAAACATTCATTCGACGTCATGCATCGCGATGTCGCTGTTCATCCTCATCATGAAGATTGAAGAAATGTATTTCTTGATATATGCCAAGCCGGATCTGTCGACGGACGGCCCGACCCCGCCGAGTCCAGCGCACCTTTACCAAAGTCGCCCTCGTCTACCCAACCATACAGGACGTGGCGCCCACTTGGCGAATCCTCCGATCACCCTTTTGCAAGCAGACGGACATCAAGATGGAGAATCAACATACACAGAGGTCGAAAAGGTACGCTGACGGTAAAGTCTGGTGGAAAGGGCAGCATGAAGATGATCTTCCCTCGCATACTGGCTCTGCTTGAGGTCCTCGCCGCATCGCCATTACTCGTCCAGGCACAGGAATTGCCAATTGAGGATCACGTGGAGGAGTGTCCGAACTACAACCAATGGAGCAACGAGCCACATCCATCAGTGGGTGCAGAAGCGACTCTATACAGCCTGACAGACATGCGGCCAGAGACGAAGTGCCGAACTTTTGTTTCACCAGAAGTGGACCTGATCACAGAGAGTGTTGCAGCTGATATCGCGGATCCGGACTTACGGCAGCTCTTTCGAAATGCCTGGCCGAATACACTGGACACGACGGTCAAGTGGAGGGGCTACTCCGCGAACAACTCGGAGGAGGAGCTCGCTTTTGTCATCACCGGAGACATCCCGGCCATGTGGCTCCGCGATTCAGCCAACCAGATTCAGTCATATGCCCCGATCTTGAAGGCGTCGAGTAGCAAGGACTCCCTGGCTTCTCTGTACAGAGGAGTGATCAATCTGCAAGCACGGTATTTGACGACATCTCCTTATTGCAACGCCTTTCAAGCTCCTCCGGAGTCTGGTCTCAAGCGCCAGTACAACGGAGCGTACGGTGGATACACAGTCAGGCCCGAATACAGCTTTGACACGGTTTTCGAATGCAAGTATGAACTGGACAGCTTGGCGGCCTTCCTCCAGGTCTCATACACATACTTCGAGCACACAGACGATGCCGAATTCTTTGGCAAGTTCAACTGGTATCGGGCGATTGAGACGGTGTTGTCGGTCGCCGAGGGAATGCGAGACCACACTACGTACAGGGAGAATGGATCGCAGGATGACAGTCCCTACTGGATCACGCAAGGATTCATCAATCACCACACTGGGAACCCAACCGCAGCGAACACAGGCTTGATCCGGTCTTACTACCGGCCGTCGGATGATCCAACTGTCTACCAGCTGTTCATACCAGCGAATATGCAGTTCTCCCACTTCCTTGGTCTCTGCGCAAATATCGTGCAGAAGCTGGGCGATAAGCCGGATCTCGCCACGCGGATGAAGGACTTGTCAGAAAGCGTCAAGGCCGGTATCAAGGAACATGGCATTGTACCCACCAAGGAGCACGGCAATGTCTATGCCTTTGAGGTCGATGGGTATGGCGGTGTCAATATGATGGACGATTCAAATTCGCCCTCCCTGCTGTCCGCTCCGCTTTTCGGCTTCCTCGACGTCAACGATCCCGTGTACCAAGCCACTCGAAAGCGATTGCTCAGTGTCTTCAACCCGTACTGGTGTCACGGGCCTGTCATCAGTGCTGTTGGTGGGCCTCACCATGGTCCGTCGATGGCCTGGCCGATGGCGTCCATCGTGCGCATCTTCACAACGAGCGACGATGATGAGATTGTGAGACAGCTGCAGCAACTCGTCAGCAGCACCGATGGAAAGGGCCTGATTCACGAGAGCATCAGATCATACAACGCATCTGATTGGACAAGGCCTTGGTATACACTCTCTCATTCTCGATGGAATTCATGAATATGTACTGACGGCTCTACGAAGGTTTGCTTGGGCCAATGGCTTGTTTGGCGAAGCGATTGTCGACCTTCACGGGCGCAAGCCACATCTACTGCAGAAGAGCTTTCGGCAAGTGTGAGAACACCTTCCTGCAACGTCGAACTGAAGACACTCGGGCTAACACCAATCTCAGACCAACAACCAGCAACGACGACATCGGTGCTCCAGCCGAAAAGTTCAATCCACCTTCAGCTCCGCCTCCAGTATTTCCCGGTGCCACTCACGACGACGGCCATGACGAAGACGAACATGGCCAAGGCCACGCACCTATACATCACGGCTTGCAGCCCGGAAGTCTGGGCGATATGACCTGGTTCTGGTACTTGACGGGTTTCATGGCAGCCAGCTCGGGGGTGATGGTAGTTTTGAAGAGATCGAGAAGGTTGCGGGCATGCTGGTCGTAGCGTTGGAGCAGAATGTCGAGTGTGAGTAATAGCTCCGAAAAGCAGCGGACAGGCCCGGCTGACAGCTTGGATAGGTGCAGAGCAGACGAGTTTCTTCGGCCGACACCAATCTTTGCCCTTCTCATAATCCTTCCCAAGTCGAAAGCGACGCGGGCAACGACAAGAATCTCCACCTGACTGGCCTCGGTCGTGCAGAGTTTTGGCTCATCGACACTGTCGCTCGCACCACGATCGAGCCGAGTAATTTGTTCGGCGGCTGTCGTGCATGGAACGCGAGTCGCGCGCAGACGCATCGACAGTCGTAGCATCGCACTAGCATGCCATTGGACTCTGCTCATTCAACGATTGGTCGCTTACGACAAAGTCGCACATACACAAATACCACACGCTGATCTCGACAGACCGCTGCCACCACGATACTGGCTTGTGGTGTCTTACATTTTCCTCGCCTTCGAATCTCACATATACATGAGATCCGAGCTTGATCAATCCCGACGTCGGTACTTGTCAAGGCCAAGCCCTTGATCGTGGCACTGGTGATAGAGTACCCGTTAATGTTCGTGGCGTAGACTACCGTCGTGGCTCTGGGGTCTCGGGCTCTCGGCCAGACTGCGACAAAGTTGTCTCTTTTGCTCACCACACTTCGCGCTGTCTCTTCCACACCTAGCAGAAGCCCCATCACCGACACGATATGGAAGACCGGGACGGAGAATCTCATCATTTCAACAATCGGAGTCGAGTCGCTGAGGTGCGTCGGCAGACAGAACATGGAGATGCTGTCCAAGTTGATGAGCTCGAATGTGACGTACAACGGTCGAGATCCTCATGACGACTTCCCCAAGCCTCAAAACGGTACGACGAAGATCCGGAGGAAGGCTGAGTTCTCCACCCGTCCAAGAGCCAATAAGTTCCAAATCCACTCACACCAACCTCGATGAGGAGAAAATCGAGCTCTATGCCACACCTTGATAAAGAGGCTGCGAGCGACTTGGCCAATAGGCGATTCCCGTGTGATGCAGTCTAAACGACATAAGCTTGGCCTCATGGCAAGCTCCGTCTGCTGTGTCGCCTTGGCACAGTTTCGAGGTGAATGGACGCCGTTGTTCCTCAACGTCGAGTTGACATTACGAATCGAAACAACCTGGGACTTGGTCGCAGAGAGACTTCCGTCGTCCAGGACAATTTCTTACCAACAGGACATGCTTGACGACCAAAGAAAAGCATTGACCACGGAACAACTACGATTGTGAGTGTGTCCGCTGAACGTCCGCTGAACCGCGCCGGCCGAGGCCTTCCTTCCCCGCAGTACAGTCCGACATCCCGACCAGGCCCTTGCAGGAAATACCCAGAATATCAGAACTCTATTTCACACTGACTCCCAGCCGCGGCTAACATGAGTTGGGGGCTTGCTCTCCGCGGCCTCGACGGCCGATGCCATGCGGAGAGCGACAGGCACATGCTAGGCTACGAGCACCTCATATGCAGGTAAGTTGTTCTAGTGACAGAGCTCTGACTTTTTCCTGCTTTGTTGTCTTGTGCCCATTTGTGAAGCTATCGTTCATCAACAGCTTCTGCTTTGCGAAGGGCCGGTGAGAACGAAGGAGCGTTGTGCGAGTGTCAAGCCTCCGCGACATCGTTGCAACAATGGTCCCAAACATCAAGATCGCAATTGCGGGTCTATCGCTTCTGGTCTCCAACGGTTCCGCGTGGTCGATTCCATCCCTTCTTCAACGATCGCAACCCGCTCCTTCAAACCCCAACTACGGACAATGCAACGATAATGGCGCACTGATTTGCAATGGACTCGAAAAGTTTGGAATCTGCAACTATGGGAGTGTCGTATGGAAAGACGTCGCGGCGGGAACAGTGTGTCAGGAATCCAATAGCCATGCAGAGATCGTCACCATGGGCGATGGGAAGTGTCAGAAGGATGGCGAACTGGTCTGCCACGGTCACTCGATGTTCGGAGTCTGCGACAAAGGAATCCTGAAGTATAAGGCCGTGGTCAGCGGTGCCTTTTGTGAGAACGGGCAGATTCTTGCTGCTGGAAGAGCCGCCGTTTACGAATCGACCCGACTATCGAACACCACCAATCAGACCTCAGCAGCAGCAGCAGCACCTCACATGAACTACACAGTTTCTGGCGCCCCTCTGCCGATGCGTAAAAGGACGGCGTCCGGCATGAACGACACCGCCATCTACTTGCCTTCTCAGACCAAGACCAGCGATGCGTACGGCAGTGCATCGACCGGATCAGGTGGCTATCCTGGAGGACCCGCCACCGCGACTCTGGATACAGGAGTCATTCGAGGAATTTCCACATCGCTACCTTCGGCACCGCAAGGTACAGTAAACAAGTTCTTGGGCGTACCATTCGCCGCGCCACCGAAGCGATTCTCTCTGCCCGAGAAGCCTCAGAGCTGGTCGCATCCGATTGATACCGCTTCCTACAAGCCAGCTTGTATCCAGCAGTTCAGCTGTAAGTTATTTCGCATGGGCAATATTGCTGTTTCTGGAGACCGCTAACACACATCAGATCCTAAAATTCGCTCCGACTTTGCAAGAAATGTCTTCAACACCCCTGCGCCTGAAGAGAGCGAAGACTGTTTGTACCTGAACGTGTATGCTCCTTCATCGCCAGCGCCCGCAGACGGTCGTTCAGTGCTGTTCTGGATCTACGGTGGTTCCCTTGAGTTCGGGAACGCCGGAAATCCCAACTACGACGGAAGCATTCTTGCCGCCTACCAGGATGTCATCGTGGTTACTGTCAACTACCGCACGAACGTCTTCGGTTTCGCCAGTAGCGACGAGATCCCCATCGACCAGCGCAACTTGGGCTTCTACGATCAAAGGTTGGCTCTCGATTGGGTTCAACGCAATATTGCTGCTTTTGGAGGGAGCAGTTCCAAGGTCACGGTCTTCGGGGAGAGTGCGGGTGCATTGTCTATCGATGCACTGTTGACGTCCTACTCCAAGGACGATCATCCACCTTTCCGTGGTGCGATTCTCCAGTCTGGTCAGATAAGCTACAGCGCGAGCCCCAACCCAAGCACCGTCCCTGCATGGAACCAGCTCGCGGCATCTTTCAACTGCCCCGAGTCGAGCAGGCTAGAGTGTCTGCGCAATGTACCTGCAACAGACATCAAGAAATACATCGAGGAAAATTCCCTCGACTTTAACTACGCATTCGACGGCGTCACCGCTTTCAGCGACGCCGCCAGTCGTCGAAAGAACGGACAGATCGCCAAGATTCCAATCCTGATCGGCACCAATGCGCAAGAAGGCCGCATTTTCCAAGTCGGCCAGAACAGTCAAGAAGCCTCTCGTGCCTACATTAACAACATCTCTGGTAATGTCACCGCCTACGGCGACATGATCGAAGCCGCATTCCCACTCAACTCGCCCGGTATCGTTTCTTCATACGATCAAATCTCGCAGATCAACACGGAATACCGCTTCCAATGCGGCGCCGCCAAGGTTGCCAACGATTCAGCTGCTTCTGGCATTCCCGCTTGGAGATACTACTTCAATGCCTCGTTCCCCAACACCCAGCCATTCCCTCAACTGGGCGTCTATCACGCCAGCGAAATCCCAATCGTCTTCGGGACCTACCCTCGCACCAACGTTACCACGCAGCAATACGCTCTGGCGACAGCGATGATGGGCATGTGGGCACGCTTCGCGAAGAACCCCAAGAGTGGCCCGGGCTGGAATCCAGTCGGAAGTGGCGTCAGCAGCGAGGTTCTCGTCGGATCTGCGGACGTCGGTATGGGCGGGATGTACATTGACGGTATGGGGATGCCTACACAAGGAGCGTACGATCTCGCAGTGTTGGGTAACCGCCACGACTCTCTGTCGTCGGGCGTGACGGTCATCGATCAGCAGGAGGTGGACTACAGATGTGGAGTGTTCGAGCCCGCGTATGAGGCCATTCTGTCTGGTGCCGGGACGTAATGTTGTTGGATGGTCCCGAGCAAATTGGCTCCCAGTACGAGATTGTATTTATGCTTTCTCCAACGACGATTATGATGATTTCGTAGCCTCTCCTTGATATGGACGACATAGACTCAGCCTCTTTGCGTTCCTTCTGCCAGTCCCGCTGTCGACCCTGAAGCCTTCCACCTTCTGCCAAGTCTCCACATGACAATGGCATGGAGGAGTTACTCCGCACCTTTTCTCCGCACGCTAGAGCTCCCGGACAGCACGACCTCGTAGCGACATCCTACTTCGTACATGTTGCGTCACTCTGCAGACATGACCTTGATCGGGCCGACAAAGCGATATTAGAGATGCTGCCTTGACATTGAGGTGGAAGGCAGATCGGAGAGTATGCTATCGTCTCGTGTCTATCTAGTTGATAGTCTTCGAGAACACAGCCCAAGCTTGCCACGAGCTACCACTGGGTTCTGTCGCACGTTGACCTGGACAGTTTTTGTGCCCCTGAGTCAGCCAAGGGAACCCGAACGATGCCGATTTACACTGCTTCCATGATTATGTTCAGTCCTTGATCATCGTCGCTGGATTGTGCTTTCAGTCACCTCTCTCACAGCTCACACGGCCCTCAAAGATTCCCTTCTCAATCAAACTCTCCTGACAGACAAACAACCACATACCCGATCTGACTCCTCTCATCCTTCATCGGCGTCCAATGCGACACAAACCCTTCCTCTCCCCTTCCCACCACACTTCTCCTAGTCCTCAGTCCCACCTTGACACTTACCGCCCTACCTTCTCTCAGCGCCGCCAGAACCCGGTCCCTAAATGCAGGCATCTGCGTCGGAGCCAGCAGATTGTCCTTGAAGAATTTGAACACGTCCACTCCCGTCCGCGGCGCATTAGCTGGAGCGGATGGGTTGATTGACGATGTCAGACCCGCGGAGGCGTAGGCGATGGGTAGTATAGATGGCTCGGAAGGGTAGTGGACGACGAGATTGTGAGCGTAGGTACTCCGGAACGTCTGCATTTGAGCGGCGAGCGGGAGTGCGGGAAATTTGTTCAGCAAGGCGGGTTCGGCGCCGGCTTCGACGAGAGGAAAAGCCGCCGAGTTGGCGGCGGACGTCGAGGCGCTGCGGTTGGCAGACGTGTTCTGCGAAAAGGGGCGGAAGGCTTGCCGCAGACGGGACATCTTCGGCTTGAGAGACGGTGCTGAGGGTGTGGGACTTGGTAATGGTGGTAGTGCTGTTGTTGGTGGAGGGGAGGCGGATGTGGAGAGGACTCGCATTACGTCGGCGTTGGTGTGGATCGTTGTGCTGCAGTTGACCTGTCCGCCGAGGAAGAAGTCGATGTCGCCGGCAGGAGAAAAGAGGGGAGCTGGAGGATGTCAGTATCCTTTAGTGGTGGATCGATGAACGCTGTGACTGACCGCAGTAGAGTAGATTCCAAAATGGCTCGCCATTCTCCTTGTAGTTGAGCAAAAGTTCGACTGACTCCTGCCCTGTCCGGATACATTCTCGCAATCGAGCGACCGCTGCTCGGTCTGTATCCCGACCTTGCAAGAACCGGCAATTTCGCGGAACGATCTGTGACCGACTGTACCCAGTGACGGCCACGAAGCCATCACTGGCGAAGACAATGGGGTTGTCCGCTTTTCTAAATTCCCACCATCGGTCAGCCGGTTCTTGATCGGCCGCACGAAGAATGCGGAAGCTTCCTTGGAACTTCTCGGCTTCTTCATCCACGCAGGGCATCACTTACCGTGGATCCGTCAAACAGAAACAATCACCCAATCCCTGAAATTTCGACCTATCGTTCGCCAGCGCTCTCGATGCACTGACAGTCAATTGGTGCCGCACGAATCTCGGGTACAGTTCCGCAAAGACCGTCTCCCGCATGCGCTGCTGTGCTTCTCGTAGCACAAGCTCCAGGACCGGCGTGGTCTTCTTCACAACATGCTTGACTCGGCGGTGCGTAGCATCAAGAGTCGCTTCAGGTAGACTGATCGGCGTCTGAGAGCGTGGAGAAAGGAAATCATTGTCGATGTCCGCGAGCATCTTGGTCAGAGTGTTGAGAGCCTGGTGGTACTGTTCGCTGCGAGCCAGGAACTCAACATCCTCGCCACAAAGTCTCGTCCGGCTGAATTGCAACAGCTGATAGTTGGTAGTCGGGTCATTGAGGACTTGCTCAAAAGTTGCTGCGCTGAACATGTCTACCTGTCGGGAAACCAGCTCGCTTCGCAAATTTTGAGTTCTGGGAGGGAACTGTGAGACGTGTGCTACAGGCCCACTGTTTGGACCAGAAATTGCACTACGGCTATCGATGCTGTCATTCTGAGTGGTGTGACGACTGCGAATCGAAGCAGGAGGGTTGCCGGTGCGATGACTGCGTTCCGAAGGAGGAGGGTTGTCGGTGTGATGACTGCGTTCCGAAGCGGGAGGATTGTCGGTCTGATGTTGGCGACGATGCGAGTTTTGACTGCTCAAGAGGGGGTGCTGGTCCGCTGGGGGAGTTGGAAGGTCCCTTGTCGCCGGAAAATGTGATGTCTTGGTGGGTGTACGCTCGATGAGGTCTCCCACAGAGCGCATGCGCTGTATGCCCTTCGCATGGCCATTCTCGACGACGACGGATTCCCGCTCCGAGAAATGGTCTTCCTCCATAGAAAGGTCGAGACGGATTCTAGAAGAGCGATGACCCAGGCTACGGGACGACTTGTGGCCTAGGGATTCTGAATCTGCAGAGCGCCCGTTGGAAAGATCCGGCGGAGCAGCTGGCGGTGGTGGGAAAAGACCCAGTCGGTCTCGAGTGTTGGAATCGGGTAGACGTCGTCCTTGATGAAATTCAATGATGCACGACTCGTCTGGACTGGAGTCGAAGGAGTCCTCGCGCAAAACTTCAGCGACGCCGATTTTGTCATGAGACGACAAGTCGTCGTCGTGGAAGCGGCTGCCACGGGAGCCATCCAAGGAGGCCCTTTCGCCATGGTAGGACATGACGATGCGTGAAAGCCTTCCTGTGCCTCACAGCGGGGCTGATTGGGATCTCCGGTGATTGTTAAATGCATTGTAAACCAAACGCAAGTCACCGCGAGTGTTACACCTCGTACTCCGTACAGAGTAACAGCGAATCTCTCCCGCTCCCGGCGAAGAATCTCCTATCAACCCTTGAAATCGCCAGGGTCTTCCGAACTAGAGGCGAGATTAGCCTTGGATGGCTGATAGGGGCAATATCTAGCAGGTTCGTCGATATCCGAATGGTAGAATGCTTCAGACCATGTGCGTCAATACGTGCAGTCATTCTGTCAAGCATTGGCAATGCATGAGGCGTACTCCGTAGAAATGAAACACCTACCGGGTTCTCGTTCGCGTGTCGCTTCCGTTCGCAGATGCATCAAAGCTGCAGAAGTAATCCCGGTCTGGCTACGTGCATGGGTCGATTGTGCCCAATGATGAGCGCTACATCCTTGTCGCTGTCCCTCGCTGGGAACGGATACAATCCTGGAAGATATGGCTCGAAGGCATGCGACCTCACCTTGGGCCACGGAAGCTGCCATTGAGGTGTCGGAATGACTTGGGCATACAAACGTCGTCCAACTCAATCAGGCAGCCGGCAGGATGGTCGCGCAGTCTCCACACGCACGTGCGGCGTTACCCAAGAGGAAGGCATACAGCGTTTGAAGAGAAGCAGGCAATATGGATGTGCCACCACCCCATCGTCACCATGCTTGTCGTCGGATCTGAAGGACTAGTGAGGGACGTATGCAAGGAGGCTATTGGGTTGCCCCGAGATTGGCAGCGTCGTGCCTGATTGAATGCCTGATCGGAAGCGAATGATTTGGCCAAGTGATGGACGCGCTACCAATCTCGACGCAATTCGATAGCCTCCTTGTGCGTTATGTCCAGACGCCGGTAAAATTCACCGCATGACAAGGCAGTACTTCTGTGGTCCGTAGGTAACGAGGTCACTCATCTAGCAAGCTCCGCTGCCATCGACATTAAGCCAGTTTCTTGCAGTCATGGTTGCAGTCAATGTAAAGAACATGTCGTTGCAGCACTGATCTCGGAAATCAGGCACAGTTGGGAAGACCTCCGCAGGGTCCCTAGCCTGGTCTCCAGATCTCCAGAAATCGGAAAACTGGTGTATTTACCGCCTGTTCCACTGCGTGTCGAGGAGAGGATCTGATAAATCGCACCCGGATGGAACTCGGACGAACTCTCCGTAGCGCTCAAACAAACCACGGGATGCTGGTCGCAGAAGAGGAGCCTTCGAAGAACAAAAACACACATACCTGGGTGGCCTCGATCAGAGTGAGTAGCAAGACGCCAACTTCGATGGCTTGGAGTATACGCATCGAGCAGGAGAGCAAAAGTACAACGAACAAGCGGCTGTACGGCACCAGCCCACGAGCAAAAGTCGGTACGATTCGTATACGAGGCGAAAACACGAGGTCGTCAAGGCCCGCCTTGTGTACTGGCGTCTCCAGAATGCTCCGCTAGCGGTCTCTGACCCGGATTGCTGGAAACTTTGCTTGTGGATATCGCTAAGGGGGTCAACTGCCCAAGGCTATAAGGTTACTGAGGGACGCTTGGAGTGACCATGTGAGTGGGAATAAATGAGGAGTAGAACTGTATGAGGCACTGTAACGTCGCGCAGAGCTGGACCTGAAAGCGTGTGGCTCTCTTGATGTCTGCAATTCTGGCTGACAGGCTGGCCGCGAGATGGAGGGGAGTCAGAGCGACTCATTGTACACATTCGTACATCGCGAGAGGCCGAGTCGTCGGCAGAGGAGGAGGCATAGTCTGGTAGCGTTGAGACATTTGCTCCTTGGTGCTGGGATCGCCAAACTGATCAATATAGGTGGTTCAGGTCAATATAGGTGCCAGGTGGATCAGGTCAGTATAGGTGGATCAGATCAGACCACCGTTCTTGCCGTATGCTCGGCATAACGATCGTATCAATCGCAGACTGCGGGCTCGGAAAAGGAAGTCCAAGGGCAGCCAAGGTGGACCACGGACCGCAGATTCCAGTTATAGTCTGTCCGTAAACAGCCCTCAGTAAAAGTCCGAAAAGGGGTCGAATAGTGTCTTGTCTTTTTAGTGGCCTGGGGCGGAAGTCAAAAGAGACAAGTCAGTGTCTTGTCAGCTGTAGGTAGGAGCTTTACAACCGTGGGTCTGGGTACACGCAGTCAACGACCACACTTCCTCCTCAATGCATGCAGAAGTTGGACTAAGTCTTCTTGTTGAAGGTTCTTCTCGACATCACCTCCCGTGTTGTTGTATAAACATGGAAGAAAGATGCAAAAACACACTTCGAGAAGGAATTGACGAGATCAGCGCCCTACAAGGATGGTGGCCTAAATCGAC
>AFIY01000438.1:0-16678 GCA_000223825.2 Zymoseptoria passerinii SP63
CTATAGTAATAGAGCTATCTTCTACTCTATCTAGAAGGCTTATATCTAGTAGGGTCTTAGCGGCTATACGACGTCGCTCTCGTATACGAATACGAGCGTCGCGTAGGCGAAGCGCATATCTATACGTTACGTATATAGTAAATAGTATAATACTTAGTATCGTATTACGTCCTAACCTTACCTAAGGCCTTACTCTATACTATCGCTTAGCTTCCTTAATAGTTATAAGGTTTAATAAATTATAATAAGGGCGGTTGTAAATCGTCTAGTTAGTTATATATAGCCTCCTACTTAGCCTAAGGGAAGTTTGTTCCTAATTAGGCCTAATAGATTAAGGTTAGGTTAGAAGCCTAGTAAAGCCGGTATAGCCTTAGGTACTAGCCTCTAATATTTAAGCTATACTAGTTATTTAATAGTCTTTATAGTAGAAAGTTAACTAAATCCTATATTTTATTACTAGACTACTAGTATAAGAAGTCTAGTATAGAGACCTAGCTAGATACTAGGACTATATACTACTAGTTAAATGTATTAGTATATTAATACTTAAAGCTTAATTAGAATTAAAGGAGGGTAAAGAAAACTTAAAAAAGCTAATTCCTAAGTATATATTAGTTAATCTATATGTACTAGCCTATAGCCTAATGTACCCCTACTAGTATTAGAGCTATGTATATAGATCTCTATATCCCCGAAGAACAGCCTAGAACCGGTAGGTCCGCTAAGTTCGAGTTAATAGCGCGCTTATTATTAAAGCGGCGAGCAAGATATACTATATAATTTAAGAAGTTCCCCTATTTCAATAACTCTAAAACTTCTTCTACTATATCTCGTAGTCTGTAGCTATCTACCTATTAAAAAATATTCCAGTAATTCTTTACCAAACCTTAGTTATTCTACTTTGTTCTTAGCGGACCGGCTTTCCGCCCCGCTTTTCCTGTCCAATCTTGGAGTAGCGGCTTTGCTAGCGCCTGACATCCCTATATACTTGTCCAGCATAAAATGCCTCGAGGGCGCCCACTTCTCCGGAGCCCATTCTTCGTCAGCATTTCACTCTGATCGCTCAGTTGAGAAGTGTTCTACTTGTCCAAGAATTCGCTCGGCCGTGTGGAGTTGTTTCGTCGACAACGTACCACCAAAGCAAGAAACAAAGCCCACTACCAACCCCATCGACACCTACCCACGAGATCACCACGCATACCTTAACCTTCTCACACACCAACATACCAACGCTACAACACATCAACCTTTTACCTGACACATCACCTTGATACATCGCAT
This sequence comes from Zymoseptoria passerinii SP63, assembly GCA_000223825.2. Lineage (NCBI taxonomy): Eukaryota > Fungi > Ascomycota > Dothideomycetes > Mycosphaerellales > Mycosphaerellaceae > Zymoseptoria > Zymoseptoria passerinii. The sequence continues at coordinate 1,282 of AFIY01000438.1, forward strand.
CAATCCCACAACTACTTCCACTTACTATATCACGGCAACCACCAAGCGTCAACATGGTCGCCAACTACCCCAACCACTCCAACAAGAAGTACGGCCGCCGGTCTACAACCTTCAACAACTTGACCTATATCCGCCGTACGATGGCAGCGTACGCATCACACTCGAAACACCGCAAGCCTTCCTTCACATTATACTAACTGCTCAACAGCCAAGGTCTCGTGCCAGCCGCAGCCAGGCCGTCGGCACCGACCACACGTCCACGCCCAGTCGGCGCGAGGGTCAGGTTGGACAGTACCCAAACTCGCCTCAACACATATGTCGCCGGACGCCCACGCCCGGCCGGCACTTTGGCCAGGTCCGGCATGACCCCAGGTCATATCGACGGATCGACCGCTACTGTGGAACAGCTTCGGGCTCGGCATCAGGTCCTTGAAGCCCACATCAGGGCGGCCGACTCTCGTATCCAGGCTCTTAGGCAGCGATTCGCCAATACCAACGTCCTTCCGGCCGGCATCCGGAAGCAGTCCATGGCGCCAGCCGCTCAACAGCTTCAAACTCGCACTCTCCCGCCCCTGGCGCCCCTCCTGGGTCGTCTCAGGGCTCTAGCTCAACGTCTGCCGGCCTGGAAGCCGCAGCTGGACATGATCGCTAGTCGCGCGGAGAGGCTTCTCAGCATTCCGCAACACCACTTTCATCTGCATCGCGCGGAGTCTCGTGCATTGATGATGGCGTGCCAGCGCACACTCCGCATGGTCTTCCAGTACCAAGCCGCTCAAACAGCTGCGGCAGCAGGTCGCGCGACATCGGAAGTGGCGAGTGCAGCTTCTCCGGTCCAGGGCATCATGTCTGGACGTGGTATGCGCCTGACCTTCGCGATGGTCCCGTTTGAATCCGTCCCGCTTTCGATGCAATGTGAGGCTGCTGATAAAGCTTTTGCCAATGCGCCCACCACCCCGAACGGCACAGCTACCATTATGACTCCCCGCCCCCTTCGCTTCACCATTGAGGCTCCCATCGCCACCAATACTTGGCAAGTCATTCAGACGGGCTTCGTGCCTAGCCTCGAAGCGGCGCAGAGACTCAAAACGAATGCTATGCGTCGCTTTCTGACATGCGCACTGAAGGCTGCCGAGGCATGGCGAGAGGACGAGGCAGTGAGACTGTCGCGACAGCCATTCGTGATCGTGATCGATATCCGTTTCTCCAACGAGAGTGGAAAGATGTTGAAAGGCCGAAAGCAGGTTGTGAGGGTGTAGAGCTGTGTGAGCTCCGACGAAGTAATGACCTTTCCTTTCGGCGTTGGATCTCTGGGGCGACTTGGCTCATTCAAAAGACAAAAAAGCCAAAAAGGCTGCTCGGGTTGCGATGATGGTTTCCAACAAATTGGACAAGAGCGAAGTCCGCGATAGGTACAAATTGTCACTGGGCCGTGGTTTCATTTAGGGTCTCCGCGTTTGCATTTCTTCGTGGGGCTTTGCGTGATGTGGTCGACGAAGGGCGATCAAGGCCAACGTGTTTCTTAGAAGTTTAGACATCATACCCTGCTTGAGTCGCCAATTTCGATTTCAATGCACAAAGTGCCCGTGTTGTGATGAATGACATGAATGATCATGTCCCTGCGGCGGTGAGGAATCACCATGCCAATGTAGCATTGTGAGGATGAGAGTGAAAAGGTCAAATCCAGAGCAGAGCCGAAGCACGCAAGCTAGCACGAGACTCACCAACGAAACATGGCCGCGGTCGAACGGGTACCATGCACGTGTCCCGGAGCGGCTGACCAGTCAAGTCAACCGTGCGCGACGAAGTCAAGTACCTGAGGCAAGAAAAGAGGAGATTCACTTAACGTTATGCAAAGCATGCCGTCAAGGTCGAGCTCATACAGATCGGTGGCAGCCTGTACAAGACGAGGTTGCCTGCACATCGACAGCAGCACCACTCGGACTCCCATCGACATGCTGCACTTGCGAAAATCCGGCCGGTGGCAAGAGGCCCTTGGGACGGAAACTTGCATCTCAATCCTCCAAAGGCCAGTCGTGGCAGCAGATCAGCGAGTGCGTCCCCGGGAAATGGTTCGGAGCGTTTGTCGGACGAATTCGCCGACGAAGCCGATGACACCCGGTTTCCTCACAGTCGCCAGAGCAAATCGCAAAGACCACGGCGGGCAGAGGGACGCGGCAAGTGGTCGCCAAGGGCGACAGGCATGGCCGCTGGTACCTCGTAGAGACGTGTGAGCCAGCGAGCATCGTGCCGCCGTCGTCAGTAATAGAACCAAAGGCCGACATTCGATGGTAAGACCGAGCGAAGAACGCGCTCTGAAACCGCGGCGGCGAGCGCGAAGACAAGCGCGTCTTCCGGGCAACGCGTGAGATCGCGAGACGGCGACGACGACCACGCGGCATCAGCTCCGCAATGCATCAGATCCAATTGTTACTCGCGGCAGTCTTGAAGCAAGCACGGCGGCGAACCAGCTCCGGTGCCGACATGAAGCTCTGCGTAATGGGGCAAGATGCGAGAATGGTTCGTGGCCGGAGAGTGAGAACGCGAGATCCGGACGTTGGCTGCTTTATGTAGATTGTGTGGCCAGGAGGATGAGTCAGCAGTGCGAGAAGACTGGCAAAGTGCGAAGCCGAAATTGGAGACCGACTTCTCTTGGGTAATCGTCCACGGGTCAACGTCGCCGTTGATAAGCCAGGAAGTCGGGAGGGCGCTCAACAGCGATGCTGCGGTGATGGTGCTGACATTGGCGTCGAGGGACAGCGGAGAGCAGCGGCGGCGTTGGCGATGGCGAGGTCTCCTCATATTCATCACTGCCCTCGACTCGAGCAATGGTGATGGATTGAGATGATACTGGATGTGCTTGGATGGAACGAAAATGTCTCTGATTGAAGCCTGGGAGACATCTCACAAACCTCACGCGGAAGTCGCGACGCGCTCTTCCGCCGTCCAACACGAGCCAAGCTATCGTGCTCACTCTTCGGTACCGCGACGGTCCCGGACCACACTCCTGAACTCTCGCCCGCTTTCACGCCTACGCTCACCGAAGAAAACGCGGTAAGACGTTGTAGCTCGCAATGGAAATTGGCCGTTCGTATATGAGGAGGGCGTTGCCATACCGCGCCAGATCATGGAGAGCCGGAAAAGGGTGAGGGAAATGAGGACGATGGACTGGAAATGAATCTACTTATGAAAGTCAACCGCCGACCGCTGAATGCTTTTGTTTGGACTTTTGGAAATTGTTTCGTTGCCTCAACTGCTGTGTGGAGTCTGTTGTGGCAGATCGCCGTCAACAACATTGTCAATACCGAGACAGATACCACCGAGAGATACCGGGATTGGTCTCACTGAATCTGGACGGCTTTGGACATGGAGACCACATACCGACAATAATAACACCACCAGCAACAGGAGACCACAGCTCTCCCTCACACTCGTTTGAAGCAATCTCACCACCACGCTCGTTTGGAAATTACAACACATTCGCTTGATCTAGATATATCACTAGACACTCATTACCATCGCAACGGTCGACATACACTCATTCATCTCAGCGACCACTGCCGACAAGCTTTCGGCACATTTCTCTTCACGCAAACGACACAACAGGATCTGAACTCTGATATTCGCCACGGGACTTCCATTGGGCAGATCAGCATTGACGGTTGTTGACAGTTGTGTTGTGTTGTCCCACTCCTACACTCTCCCGAAGGCGGCCAACGCACAACGCCTGCACAATGGGTGTAATTGGGGCGCGAAGTCCTCAAACGGACACTGCTTTCGCTGTGGTGCAGCCGGGTCAATCACAGGTCTCGTCGAGCGACACGCCGACTTTATCATCGAAATCGATCCCATCATCCATCACAGGGACTACGACAGACGCCTCCTCTGCTGTCACATCACCGACGCCATCGTCTGCCAACACACTCAGACCCATCGGACAAACACGGCATGTCTTGTCCAACACCACGCTGGCCATTTCCTTGGCTGTGCCTCTTGGACTGGCGCTCTTCTTTGGTGTTCTTGCCTTCTTCCTCATCCGACGACGCCGACAACGCCGGCGACCTGCGGTAGCACCCAGTGGGAGTCACTTTCCTGCCATTCGTGAGAAATTGGGCCTGCTTCAGCGACGAAGCACGACAAGATCCTCCAGTAGCCGATCCTCAACCAACAACGTCAGCCGTCTGGTCATTGGCCCTCCGCGGAATCTTCAATATTTCGAGGGACATGGAACCTTGCCCTTGCATGCCCAACTGCGTGCTCAGTGCGATCCTCCGACATATCCATCGCCTACACGCACAGAACGTGTCCATCCGTCGGAGCGTGCTCAGCCGTTCGAGCGCCAGGAGCCTGCAGAACGTTTCCACCAGACCCCATTGCTACCTGATGCTCCGCCGCCACCGTATATCCAAACGCCAGTGCCTGAACTTCCGGAATTGCCACCGAATTTGGCGCGCATGAGCTATCCTGTCATTACGATTGCGACCGCACCGGAGCCCACACCTCGACCAATGGGTGGTCTACGTGCATCTGCAACCTCCATGTTCTCCTTGCTGCATAAGAATCCAATCAGCCCGATACCACCGGCTATCCCTCAGTTGCCTGCAAACCTTGGCCGATGGTCGTACCAGCAGCAATTTGAAGCGGAACGGATGGCACGATCTCAAATGCAGCAACTGCCACGAGGCGAACACCTGCGAACGCCGGAGCCGGGATGCTCAGCATACGGACCTTCACCGGATCTTCGCCTATCGGCCCTCGCAACTTTCCCTCAGCCGCCCGCAATCGGCGCAGACCGATGCTCAGCAACACCCTCACCCCTCAACATCCACAAGCACAAGCCAAAATCCAAGTCCTTCGCCCGACCCTTCACCCCACCTCTCCAAAACCTCATCACTCGCGCCGCGAACGTCATCAACGCGACAAAGTCCAAGCCCACAGCGCCCGCCACGGCACCCATACCAGCATCCTCTCCGGCAATGTCCTGCTCCACAATTCCAACCTTCTCCCTCAGCCAATCCCAAAACCTCGCCGCCAGTCCTCCAAGCCCGACGTGGTATCCCGCCAGCTCACCATACTATCCCTCTCCCGGCCCAAGTTTCCTCGAGTCACCTATCGATCCCGAAGGCTGGGTTGGCGGCGGTCTGGGTAAACCCTTCGGCTACGGCGCCGCCGTCGGGATGAGAAGGCAGAACCCCTACCGTAACACGCGCGGACTGGAGCCCTCCTCGCGCATCGGTGTCGCGAGAGGAAATGGAGAGGGAAGCTTTACACCAAGTGGGTACGGAGGGTATGGGGCTGCGTTGGGGGTCAATGAAGCGATTGGCCTGGCACATTCCAAGAGCGTGAGGAGTTTTACGAGTACGCTGTATTCGGATACGGCGAGTTTGCATGAGGTGCAGGGAATTGAGGCGGTGACGAGGAGTGGAGAGGGCAGAGGACGGGTGGTAGGGTTGGGCGTCAGTGGAACGGACGTCGATTGATGGGCGGGATGAATTGTGTCGGGTTGAGCTGGTCTGACCTGATGAGGATTGACGAATTCCTTGTGTCTTCACTGTCGCTACCACTAGATCTGTATATACCTTTATTGTAGACTATCGCTCGTTGTATATCACAATCCCGTTCGCAGGGCTGTTGTTCCACGTCCTTCCCTCCTCCGCCCATCTTCTTTGATACCTTAGGCATTATCTGAAGGTTTTGGCTTTCCTTGGCGGTCGATTCAGATCTCTCCCTGTTTCATCCTTCTCCTTCTTTCAACTTCATCATACCGTGATTCGCTCACGCTGCTTGGTCCTTGTCTTTCCTCGATTACTGTGGTTCGGTGCCGGACCCTTTCGATCCTCGAGGCTAGCTAGACTGTCGCCCGTCATTACACTGCTACATTTACGGCCGCGAGCGGAAGGTGCGCAACTCGGAATCACATTGCACGCCTGGCGTGTGCGCTCTATTCGCCATTATGGTCATGACCGGGTTTGCCGCCCTGTCGCGACCGATTACGGCCGAAGACTTCGCTCCTGCCAGAAGAACGGAGGAGAACGCTCGATATTCTTGCTACCCCTGTGTGGGCCAAGGCCGGTCTTTCCCCAGCGACGCCAGCCTTCTCCAGCATATTCGCAATAACCATGAAGACAGCTACACTAGTCTAGGTCGACCAGGCTTAAAGGAAGCGGCGAGCCATGAAATTTCAATCGGAGGTAGCCTGGACTCTCCCGCTGACGACTGGCTGCTGCACGATGGAAATGTCCACTACGCCAGCAACGCTAATGTTTTCGAAGCCTATCAGTACGTAGCGATGTCAGGAACGACGAGCAGCGTCAGGAGGAAATGCAAAAGGTAAAGCAATCGTGCGATCAGCAATTGCACGATCTCCGGAACGCCGCGAGGTGGAAGCGACAACTGGACCAGCGGCCCGTCTACAATGATTGGATCAATCCATGACGGCAACATCTCCTTTTGTCGGGATCGAGCAATGCTCACAAACTACAAGCCTCTCAATGCCTCGGCGCGCGCAGCCGATGAATCCGGACCGCTCGAGATTGCCGGCGTGGGCCAAGTGCATGTCGATGTCCTGAACGACTTCGGAATGCTTCGGCACAAGACGATCAATCTCCAGATGGTGTTACACATCCCGGACGCCGGATGCAACGGCATCAGCACAACGACGCTGTGATGAAGAGGGGCCAACTCGGCCGCAATCCGGTCGTGCGAGCGAGCACTGGTGCCATGGACTTCTGCGCGAAAGATTCTAGTGGTCAGATCAGGATCTGCTTAAAGGGCGAAGGTGATGGCAGTCGTGCTCCCAAGCCTCTGCTTAGCGGCATTGGTGTGTCGATCTCGGCCAAACTTGCCCGGCTTCGCAGACTGGCGCCAGGCTATGCGTTCAGAGTGAAAAAGTCCGATGAATAGTGCGGATTCGTTGGCATTGGCAAAGATGTTTCCAAACCTGTGGAGCGAGGTCCGCCACCACCAACCTCAGACCATGTAACGACCTGTCAGCCACGAAACCGTCGCCGAAATGTGGACATGATATGAAGACACTGCCGTCAGGGCAGAACAGCGGCAACAGCGGCTGGAAACGATTACGAGAGAATTGTATCTCAATACGAACAATCAGGCAGGTCGCTTTGTGAACACGAGCATCGAGCATACGACCTTTGGTGCTCTTTTCTGCGCCCTCAAATCTTGTCTCTCGAGCGGCAGCGCACATCAATATGGGACCCTCACCGCCAGACATACGTCTCTTCGGCCCTACACGCAAAATACCAAAATGGACGTTCCACCACGTCGCATTACCAGGCACGTTCTTACTCTGCACAAAACCAAACAGGTGCTAACCTCGTCAATTCCGCCCGATCAACCCAAACGGAAATCGGTGCGCCACAGGTGACATCTTCGCTCGCGTCCTCGCCATCACCTTCATCTTTCATGCAAATCCGAGTTCGCCCACTAGAGCTGTTCGCGCACAGGAGCGCAGCGTTCGTTTCGGACTCCACGATCGATACCCGATTCGACCCCTGTTTCTTCTTCATCGTCCAGCCCCTGCGCGAGAAACGAGGTGTTCCAAACCCGTTGCATCGCGCGGAGGGGATGTGCAGTACGCCTGAGATGCTGAGGCGTTTTGCTTGTGGCTGGCCGAATTGGCGTCGAGGATAAATCGTGAGACTTCCTATGCCAAGTATTTGAAGGCCTCTAGTACCGTCGGCCGCGATCGCGGTCGCAGAGATGGGCTTGTACGTCTCGAACATGCTGCGATCTCGGCAGAATGCTACGTTTCCCTCGTGAAAGAGCCAGTCGTTGGAGGTTGGTTGCTGTAGGAGAGCTCGATGGTTCAGGGCTGCTACCCGCGCGGCTTGCAGCTTTTGGTGCGCATCAAGCAGCTCTTGCTCGGCTTTTTGGGCCCGCCGTTCTAGTTTGATGACCTTCTCTGCTGCTGCCTGTGCGACTCGCTGGCGGGCGGCGGCTTCCCTTTCTAGCCTGCCAGCAAGCTTCTCTTCTGCTTTCTTCTTGAGGCGCTCGGGTTGGTTCCTGTATGCATCCAAAACCTCTTTGGCTGTCCAGTCATCGTCGCCACTTTGATCATCCGACTTCACGCCATTTACTGCAACATTAGCAGCGGCCTCCCCGTGGGTCGGGAAATAACGCGACCGCGTTCGATGATCGGGATACTCGACGAAAGACGAAAGCTTTGGTCGATGGCTATGGTTCATGTCCAAATTCATATCCGCAGTCAGTGTGAAATGATCTGGGACCTTGAGATTTGGAGAACTGCCAGCTGGACAGAGAATGGACCTTCCACTGGAGGTGCTCCCGCAGCAGATCGCCTTTGACGTGGCGACAGTGTACAGCTCGAAAGTGCCGGCAAAGGGAACGCGATTGGTCATCCCGGCCATTTCCAGCCTCTGGAGTGATACGCCGTTGCACGGTACAGTGGGCACGTGGTGCACATCGGTCCATGTGAGATACTCGTCTCCAGTCACACCGGCCGATCGCCTGACTCTGATTCGAACAGTACCAACGCCGAGGATTGGCCTTCTGATGACACCATTGCGGACATAGCTGGCAGTTCCAGGGATGGTCCTTTGGTAAGTCTCGAAGTCGCTACGATTCCGAACGTAGTGCACATTGCCGGAATGTAGCAGTCAGTCATCAGCGGGCGAAGGCGGATCTTCTTCCAATGGCAATGTTTGCCTCGTATGCAGTGTCTGAGCTTGGCCATGGCTGGTGTATGTATCTCGGTGTTCGCGCTCAATGTGAGCCATGAGTTCGAAATCGCGGGCGAACTATGTCGTCGATGCGCCTGGATGTTTGGCTTCACAGATTGAGCAGGTGTGTCGGCTGCTGCTAGAGTCTAGAAGCCAGGCAGAATATACTCCAAGGGCGAGGGGAGCCATCCAAGTCGTTGTTAAGACGGGAGAAAGGAGGATGTATCATGTCAGCTCATAAGGAGGAGATGTATTTCACCTTTATGCTCCATGTCTAGTCGCAAACATTAACAGCCCGGATTGCCCTTGATGATCCTCATTCGAGTGTGAGCACTGAGCAGAGACCGTCCTCCTGTCTTGGTTGGAAAGTGGAACGCCCACCAGGTTCTTACGACCCGATATCTCAGCAACCGCTTCGCCGATCGTCTCGAAAATTGCACAGTCACTGAGATTGCCACGAGGTGCCTCTGTTCTTATAGCGAGCTTCGAAATCGTGGTGAATTTCGGTCGAGTGCAAGACGCTGGGAGAAAGTCCTGTCAATCAATATATTGGGCTAATGAGCCCCATTTGTCGTCGACGTCGTGTCGTTCACTACCATCACTTTCCGGTCGTCGTCAATTCCATCGTATTGTCGGCACTTTTGTGTATGTATTGTCGAAGCTTCTTTGGTGAAGCGTGGGGTGAAGCTGCCCTGGGCTGGGTGATGTAAGCTGGGAACCTTGCCAATCATTCCAGCCATCTCGTCTTCTCCTTCTCGTTAGTTTATCCCTCACCATTCTTGATGCCTTGGTTCTTGATCGTAATGATACTGTCGCGCAAATCTGTCCGAATGGCTTGACGGGATACTGGAAGACGACCCGCCCTGCGCACTCTACGCGCCTTTGGCTTCACCCAAGCTCACGATCACAAGCCAAACGCCCGCGAGAGGATCAAGAGCACGCTCACATACGCCGCGATCACGCGCCGGACGCGCCGCAGCACTGCCCTTCGTTCATCATGGTCGCGACGCGCCACTCTCTTCCCTCGCGGAACACCGACGATGACGCCGTCGACAACCTCGACAGTCGCGAACTCAAGCGCCTCCACATCGACGGCAAGGAAACACTCAAGGGCGAGAAGCACAGCGCTACTCAGCAACGTCAATCAAGTGGTACATACACCTGGCGCGGAGCAGTGTACGTGATCACGCCGGATACGCCGCAGGAGTGGATCGACAACGACCCCACGAGGCCGAATAAGAGGGAGAAGATGAGTAAGAGCAAGAGTCGTGAGCCGGAGGAAGAAGGGAGGAGGCGAACGATGGGAGACTCGGTGGCCGAGGAGGATGAGATCGAATTGCCGAGAACGAGGAAGCGGAGTTTGGTATTGCGAGAGGATGATGATGAGCCACCAGCGAAGAGGTCGAGGAAGAGCTTGCCAAACTTACCCACCTCGACCCGCACAGGATCTTCGATGGCTCCACCAGCTCGCCCTCTGCAACGACGCTCAACCAGGAATGTCACGGCCGGCGATGCTGAGGAGGAGGATGACGAAGCTCCAACCCTGGGCGCAGCGGACATCATGGCGGGCAAGCAAACGGTCAAGGTGATCGCCGCGCGCAAGAGGGAAGCGAAGAAGAGTGGCTTGAACGTCACGAAGCTCCCAGCTCGGAATGAGATCTGCGGGCGCATCATCGCAACATCGGTGGTGAAGCTGTCCAAGATCAACAGCCGAATCGCGGCCTTGCGGGCGGACTACGAGCGACTGAAAGGAAAGGGTGCATTTGACATGTTGCTGGACAGGGTCAAGACCAAGCGGCGATTGGGAGAGCAACTGCAGAGTCGGGAACAGGATGATGAGCAAGACGACGAGGAAGACATGGAAGCAGCAATGACAGCATTGGAGACCAAGCGTGCTCGTCAACTACTTGCTGGCATTGATGTCGAAGGGCTTCCCTCTTCGCCTGCCCACGAGCATAGCAGTCCCGATCCCATCGCCCTTCGCCATTCCCCAATTATTCCGGAATCTCCACCCGAGCAGACGTCGTCTTCGAATGCCGACCCGGCAGCAATTCCCACTCCGACTTCCGACAACAACCGTCCGACGCAAGCCACGCCTGCCACCTCAGAGGAAGATGTCGACAATCATGCTGCTGCCACCGCAAATTCGGACAGCGCACGCCTCGAGATGACCCCCGGCCCAGCAGCGTCGACGGCACCTTCCTCTCCGGCCACAGTCATCACAACCCACAAGCCAATGCCCGCTCCACCCAAAACCTACCCAACCAGCAACCAGCGCACCTTTACTCGGGCTGTTCCAGCTACAGTCCAACCCCCGCTACTCGCCCTCCCTTCCCTCCCGCAAGTCAACAGAGGTGGCCAAGCACTCCGATGGACACCCCAACTCACCGAGAAAGTCAACGACGGCGAACGTGCGGAGAACGCTATTCACTTGAAGCGTCTTCATGGTGAGACGGCGGCGCAGAAGAGGCGACGAGTGAAGAGGGAGCTGAGGGAGGTGCAGAGGTGGAAAGCTTTGTCTGAAGAGGAGGCGGCGCAGTATGAAGTGACGAAGAGGGTGGATGAGAAGCAGGATGCTGTCACTGATGCTGAGGCTGAGGCTGAGGCTGAGGAGAGTGGGTGGACAATCATTCGCGATCCCTTAGTAGGACAAGGCGACGACGAAGACGAAGAGCAGAACGGAGAAGAGGCATATGAGCATCATGACGATCGGCATCACGACGACGAGGGTCAGTATGAGCATGAGAATGAACGCGCCGGCGAGGAGGCGGCGCAGAGGATGATGGAGAAGCATCGCGCTGGCTCAAGGACGAAGATGGGGCATGCTGGTATCGGCGGCGCGAGCGGGAAGAGGAGATCACAGCCTTTGTATTGATTGGGAGAGCTGGGGAGGAGAGATTTGTAGGAGGAGCGGGGTTTTGGCTCGAGGCAGATTCGATTTTGAGCATTGGATCAGCAGTATGACTTGATGCGATATGGATTATTGGATGGTGAGCATGGATCATTGGGTAATAAGCGTCGTTCATGAACTGGCGAGCATTGGTTTGGGAGCTTGCCCTTGGGAATCATGGCTTTGATCCTACTCCGACTTTGCACTCCACGACCTTTGGGAAATCGCTGGCAAGACTCGAACAGAGGGAATTTTCAGCATGAATTTCCGACCATGCAGCACGAGGGACTTCATGAATCTGGAAATCATCCTCATCACACGCCTGTTGCCGTGTCTCAGTAGTATCCCGATTCCCATTATGCCATTGTCGCGTCCAGACCGTCTGTCTAGCTCCACGCTACAGACGAACCCCCGAGTCTCCACTCCACTCCACGAGGTACAGGGAGGTACAGCTCCTCGGCCTCGCCCACGAGTGTCCTCCAAGACATCGCCCATGCAGAGACATGCATCTGCACTCGGCTTTGCACGAAGACAAATGTTGAGCAGCACCTATTCGAAGCAGACTGGCGTCCGGCACGTAAGCCTGGCAGTATGCGAGCCTTTCGGCCACGCCGAATGGGTATTCACTCGCGCGCAGGTCCGGTCGCCATGCTGCTCGACCATGTAGTCTAATGAACGACTAGCTTCGTCTCGACCGTGAGAGCGGTAGCGAGTGGCTTGAGGCGGCGTGCGTTCCCTGGGTGTCTCCTGGCTCGGAGGGACTTCATTGTGCTGCCTCGGACACGCTCGCTCTATCGACGTTGGTCCAGAATTCATATGCTAACGTTCTCGCAGCGGTTAATTGAAGACAATCTCGAACAGGTCGCAGTATGTCGAGGTAGAGGGTCAGCCTTGCTCGCAGAGGGTGTCACATCTCGCAGTCTTCACCGCCGAGCTTTTGCGCTCAGGCCTGCATTTCCAAATCACAACATACGCCTCCAGATGCCACTTGATCTAGGCTTGGAGACGAGAAGCTTTGACGAAACATGCGGACGAAAAGTCGCGGCGAATCAAGAGTCGCAGTTGCAATCAGCGTCCGGAGCCCCCGATCTCATCAGGCCATGCTTTGAGCCAAGTATCGACAGTACACCAGACGACAAGAGCCGGACATTTATCTCGAAACTCTCTGACTCTCAAGCATGAAGCGCAGCACAGAAGGCGTCCTCGATAAGTCCATCGCATCTCCCTGTAACATTCCAGTACCTCCTCCCGATCGTTCGGCTTTGGTATTCTTGTCAATACTGTCCCATTCACAATCGTCGTCAAAAGGTACGAGATCTCCGCCCCTCTACCACATCCGCTTAAACCGCTCCTCCGAAGTCGCAGGGCCAAAATTCTCAGGAGACACCAAGGATTTCCAATGTCTTTTTCAAGACATTTTAAACACGGGATTTAACCCGAAACTGACGAGACCCAGAAGCAGAATCCAGGCACGAGTCTTGTAGTCGTGCCATAGCGGCAACGTTTCGGCCATAGTAGCGGGCTTTCGAGAGAGATTGCGGTCCGTGCGCGCGGGCAATTTGCATGTGATGGCGGAAATGGGAGTTTGGCACGTGCGATTCCGAGAGTGAGGTCGTGTAGGCTTGTGAGAGTGAGTTCTAAGAGTCAGATTTTGTGAAGCGCGTACATAGGAAAGATAGATGCGTAAACAGTATGCGGTATAGCAGGAAGACCTCGACCTGTAGCACTTACTCTTACAAACCTCGTTGCTATAGACAACTTGCTAACTCTTGCCCCGTCGACCTAGATTTCGTGCGTAACTAGAGAAGGCAGGACGAGGTCCTCCTACTCTTGCGCTCTTGTACGAGTAAACCATGCGTGAGGTTTCCGGCAAGATTGCATGATGAGAAGAAGCCCTTGCAATCTCATGCATATGCATACCACCACGCGAGCCACTGAGCCTGTCAACACGGTTAATTGTACCGCAGCGTCATTGCGTCCTTCGTCTCCGTACTGGTACGACCAAAGTTCCGGTTTTGTACGCCGTTGGAACACTTCGGCCGAGCCAGGCAGTGAATACTGGTAGCTTTATGGGCTGCCGAACAACGTCAATGAAGACTCATAGAAAGCCCTTCCCCCCGCTGTGACGCACTTTGGCTCGAGATCTCTCTCAGGAAAAGAAATTGCGTCGACTATGGCGGCGATGAACACCGATGCATGCGACTCTTCCCAGCTACTACTCGGACACCGCGATACGACTTCCTTGTCTTCAGACGAAAAGATCCCATGCGACCGCAAAGAACGCCTGTACCGCTTCCTCTCCTTCTGCCTGGCAATCGACTACGGACTTATCAAGGAGAGTCCTGACCAGCTTTCGAACGACGACTTCAGCCACTTTCTTGATCTCCGACGACGATTCTGCCTTCGCCGTGGCCGCGATCGTCCTCTATTCAAAGCAGACGGCCTAGGATACCTATACCTTGAACCTACTGACATCACGGTCGATGATCCACTTGTCCAAGCCCAACTTGTGCAAACGGCTATGCGCTATGGAACTTGGGATCCCATGTTCAGCGGTCGTCGTTATGTCGCGACTTTTCCTCCGTTCCATTAATCTTTGGCGGCCAGGGTACGAATCGCAGATCAAATGGCTGGTGTACAAGACGGGCATGGACAACCTCGCGGCCCGATTCTGGATGGAAGGCATGGTGCTGCTACTGGAGTTGGTCTTTCCACATGGGCAGACGTATCGGGCGCTCATGGTCGAACGCATGAAGACGGTTCAAGCGAAATACTTCCACAGCATTCGCGGGCCTCAAAAGTACATCTACTGTCCCGATGGACACAGGCTGAGATTGCACGAAATCTATTCGCCAGATGATCGAACGTCAGGCCAGAAGCTCCTAGACGAAGAAGGCGGATCCGGGATTGAGAAGGACTGTCGTCGAGCATCGTCGATGGCAGCGCCTCATTCACTACCTACCACGGACGATCCACTAGCACTCAAATTTGTGAGATTCTGGATCAGGACACGGGAGAGACGCCGCTGTCATAGTGTTATTTGATCGTCGATCAAGGCTTCACCGACAACACAGACTAAAGACGGAAGTCCAGTGGTGGGTGCGTGAATTCTTTTTATAAGGATCCAGTTCCAGATTTCATCGAGTGGTTCTGAAAAAAGCTGCTAAGCTTGTCTAAGTTGCACGACCAAACCGTCGTTCCGCTCAAACTGCACTACACGGTTCGAACATTGGCAGCTTGGAGTATGTAGTCTACGCTAGAGAACGGACGAGTACTTCGAGGATGTACGTATCTATAAGTTAATCGAGAGCTAAGAATCCGTCGGCTCTCCGGCTTCTGATATGTAGTCTAAGCTATCGGAGTCCAAGTTGAGTGTTTGCGGTTTGAGCGGAGCTATGGAGATATCCATCGTACATGCGAGCAGAGCCAGTAGATGTATGACGGATGAAACTACCCGTGGGCATGTGAGTCTCTTTGTCTTTCAGAGACCAGACCGATGGCACACAGCAAGACCTCCAAGCGCAGAGCATTATTGATCAAGTTCCCTATAACTCCATAGCTCCGCTCAAAACGCAACACACAACTCGAATAAGAAGCACCAAGCTCAAAAGAAGGTAAAGTATGACCTCCGCTCTCCTGCTCGACCTGCACACTCCCAGCTAACGATGTACAATTCGTGCGGTGCGGTTTGATCGGGACGATGGAGGCAATGGCTTTGTTTTCGAGGATCGATACCAACAAGGTCATAATTGGCTGAATTCTTGAATGCAATGTTTACGCGCAGCGTGCTGGTAATCAAAAAGCGGAAGAA
>AFIY01000436.1:0-49741 GCA_000223825.2 Zymoseptoria passerinii SP63
GGAGGTTGGGGCGCGGGTGGGGGAGGTTGGTGGGGAGGATGATGGGGAAGAGGAGGATGATGGTGACGGTGAGGGGAACGAGTCCATCTGGGCGTTCGAGAGTGGATCAAGGTCTGCTGCTGAGTTGAAGTCTATGCCGGCGAAGTTGACCGACGCGGAAGTAAATGAGACGGTGGATCTGATGGAGCGAATGATGAGGGATTCATCGGCACGAGGAGCTCGAGATGGTGTAGAGATTGACAGGTTTTGACGTGCTCACCATCCGAGACTGAATTGTTAAATCCGACCATCATGAATCCCTAGACCGGTCTCCTTCAATCAGGCGTACTGGCTGGTCTCCCTCTCACACCACTCATAAAACTTACTCGCATTCCCACCTTCCACATCAATCTCCCTCTGCACATCCTTCCTCACACCGTCGATCCTTCCCCAAGGCACCACATACGACCCGTTCTTCTCCGCAGTCAACTCCGGACTCCACCCACAGAACAACTCCGTGTACGCGCCAAACACCGCCGGGTACAGCATCGTCTTCGCCGTCACCCACATCACTGCACTAGGTGTGTGGCGACCCAGCTCGGTTTTGAGGTTGCCCGGATTGAAAGCCACGTGGAGCACGCCGCCCTTGCCGCCCGTCGCGATCGGGTTGCGTTTGGCGAATTCCGCGGCGAGGAAGTAGTTGCCCGCTTTGCTCTCTCCGTAGAGGGTCTGTACGGACTTGTTGCCGACTTCCCAGTTTCCGTCCGCGGTCATGATCACACCTCCCTTGGGGGAGAAAATGTCCACGGCGAGAGACCCGGCCCAGGCGACGCGGACGGATGCAGGCGGGGAGGACTCGGCGGTCTTGGTCAGGAGCGGGTGGAGGAGTCGGGTCAAGAGATGGTGTCCGAGACAGTTGGTGCCGATTTGGAGGTCGTATTTCTGCGTGGTCAAGGACCCGGCGGGTGGGTTCATCACACCGGCATTGTTGATAAGGCTAGAAGATCCAGTCAGTGGAGGTCGGCGGGGTGTTGCGATTCATGATTTGCCATACACATCAAGCCGCTGTTCTTTGGCGAGGAATCCTTCAACACCAGGTTTGATGCTCGGCAAGTCGGCCAGATCGACCTTTAGGAACTCCAGTCTTCCTTTGCTGCTTGGGACAATCTTCTTGATCTCGGAGATGGCCTTCTCTCCCTTTTCGGTACTCCTGCCAGCAACGTACACGATGCCATTGGCATTGTAGAGGATACGGGAGAGCTCATGGCCGACTCCTGCGTAACCGCCCGTTATGATGAAAACACGGCCGGACTGATCGGGAAGATTGGCCTCGGTGAGTGGAGGTTCGGGGATGAAGAAGCCTTGGTTCCAGAGGCTTTTGAGGGCGGCCATTCTTGTGATTGATGCGTTGATTGTTGTGGTGGGTTCCTCGTGGCAGTCGGAGGGTATTGCTCGATGTTGTCTGTCAAGACGAGGTGAATTGGATGGATGTTGGGATATAAAAGTCGCAAAGAAGAATAAATACATCAGGGTGAAAGTCAAAGGCGCGATGACGCCAGCCAGTCCTTTCGTCGATCGCATCCCTTTTGAATTTATGCCCAAGGGAGATATCGCCAACATGTAGATATCGCCAACATTGTAATGCACGCAACGTTATTACGGGTCGGAGCGCGTAGTCAAGAGGCCGAAGACAATGCAATGAAAGCAGACAGTCTAAGCTAAGCCGACAGTCTAAGCACTCATATCTTGGTCATTCAGGGCTATGCAACTCGAGTCTTTGGCATCGTGTTTGCGTCCATTCGTGGTGACGCTGAAGTGCCAACCGTCGTCGCTCGTGTCATATGATCCCAAGGAGACTCCCATGAATACTAACGTCGTTACACTTCACTCCATGGTAACAGACGTTCGCGAGGGTTCTGAACATTCATGAGACCATTGAACATTCATGAGACCATTCACCAGACATGATCCTTCATCCGATCAGAAGTCCGCAAAGTCATCGAACATCGCTCTCTGCCAACGCCTGGTTGGCCGTACCTCCTCCTCCCTCTCCACTTCCACCTCCTCCACGATCTCCCGCCTCTTCCACGTTCCCGGCACATCCCTTCCCTCCCTGTCTCGTTCCGAACAATCATCACCCCAATGCTCATCGCTCGCACAGAAAACACAGCTTCGGATTCCGGCATCCACCTCCCTCTTCTCTCCCACCGGCATCCTCTCCCTCGCAATTTTCGGCGGCACAGTCCACCACAGCCCTCCACACTCCTCCTCCACATGTCCCAGCTCTCCACAGACGTCACATTCGTCGCCTTCCGTGACTCCCGCTCTCGCCCGTGCTCCCGTGCAGTCTGGCTCATCGTGGCCGCGCTTTCGGCATCTCCGGCATTTCCTCCATTTCGGACAGGCGGATGCAGCGTGTCGTGGCTTTCGCTCTCCGCAATGGAGGCACACCAGGGACGGACACACTTTGGTCGTATGGCCGGGCTGAGCGCAGGAGAGGCAGAGGGAAGAGGAGAGAACTTGTGTCGGCTTTGCGGCCTCCGTCGGAGGTGACGATGAGCGCGCGACGGAGAGCAGCGGCGGCCGGGCGGGTCGGGTGATGAAGTCGATGAGAGGGTTTTTCTGTTTGGGCACCGAGGCGTCGGAGGCGGAGGAAGATGAGGATTGTCGCCGTGGGAGGTTGAATTTGACCGGGATGAGAGGCTCTCGTGGGACGTTGTAGTAGTCGTCCCATTCGACGTCGTGGGGTCGCTTGGAGGTGGACATTCTTCTGATATTTGTGGTGACTTCAATCTCAACGCTGTTGTCGTCGGTACCAATTGGCGAAGCCTGCGACCGCTGCCGCCGAACCGTGTTCGAATGGAAGAAAATAACAGGAAGAGCGAAGTGTGTCTGTCTTACCTGGTTTGAACAACATGGTCCAAGATCGACCCACCAGCAGTTGGTGCTTGCTGACAGCGGTGACCAGTTTCACGCCGTATAATACTCAGACAGTCGGACGACAGTCTTTTGGCAGTCCGCATGCGACGAGACCTGAGTCGATGTTGGTGGTGAGATGATGTTGTGGAGTGAAGTGTTTGGACAGTCAGTCACGGTGAAGAAGGAAAGGAGTAGAGTAGAAAAAGGGTCCAATTTCATTTCTGGGCTCAACGAAGAAGGGGAAAAGTCGAAAGTCACAAAGATATTCGAGTACTTTCTACCTTGGCGGGGGGGGGGGGATGAATACGACGACAATCCGATCTTCATCCTTTGTTCCATTCACCACACACACACACATAAAAAAGGTACTTACTTACTCATCTTCGACTACTGCCCAATACTTCGTAGTGTCGTAGAAAGTCGATTCACCCCGAGAGCCTTGTTGGACCAGACCCTTCGCCGCCGGACCGGACCCTGGCAATCGGCCATCTCCCCTCCCCCCAAACACAGACATCGGCCACTCGCCCACTTCACTTCACTTCACTTCACTTCCACCACCCGACCGCATCAAATCACCACCACGACATCACCACACAACCTACCCTTTCACACCCAGCATCGCCTTCGAGCATCTCCCCCAACCACCGAAAACTTCACATCACTCCCACGCCCGCTCGAATCTCGACACGCTCAAGAAAACACCCTCCACCGTCGCCACGCTGGCGCCCGGCATATTATTCCTACCCTCGCACGCGAAACGACACCCCTCGACACCTCCCTCCACCACCACCGCCAAACTGTCTTCCCGAACCATCCTCCAGCGCGCGCCCAGCGGCGGCATCACTTTCGCCGACCAGGTGAACACGTCGCCGCCCCTATGCGTGCAGTCCGCCGAGCGCAAAATGAACACCAACAGCATAGACAAGGAGAACCGAAGACGGCGGAGGAGTAGTTCGTTGATGTATCAGGAGCCGCCCGAGAGTTTGGAGCAGCAGAGTGATCAGGCCATTCTGCCGAATTTGAATTCGCAGTGGGTGAATGCAAAGGGTGAGTGGCATCATCCTCTCCCTCGTCGATGTTGAAAAGAGCACCATGCACAACAAGACGGACACTGACAGATGTTGCCTAGGCGCCTGGATGATCCACATCATCCTCATCCTTCTCCTCAAAATCATCTACGACATTGTACCCTCCATCACACAGGAAACCTCCTGGACCCTCGTCAACATCACGTACATGTTCGGCTCGTATCTCATGTTCCACTGGGTGCGCGGAATCCCCTTTGAGTTCAACGCAGGAGCCTACGACAACCTCAACATGTGGGAGCAAATCGATGACGGAGAGCAATACACGCCGGCGAAGAAATTCTTGCTCAGCGTGCCGATTTGTCTGTTCCTCATCTCCACGCATTACACGCATTATGATCTGGCGTATTTTATGATCAACTTTTTGGCGACGTTGGCAGTGGTGGTGCCGAAATTACCGGCGGTATGTTGATGCACGACGACAAGAGGAAAGTCAAGAGGACAATCACTGACGAAATGCTCCCAGCTCCATCGAATGCGACTGTCCATCTTCAACAATCCTGGACCCGAATCGCACGAGCCTGAGGTCAGGTAGCTCGGAATGAAGAGGGCAAAAGCGGCGGCTGAGGACACTTTTCCGGTCATATTCGAAAGCCGGTCGACAGATCACACGGTCCTTTCACGGGGTTGCACAACGGCGTTCATTCTTTTTATCAGGTTCACGGCCGGGCAGGGCAGAAAAGCAAGCGAGCGAGCGAATGGCGAAAGGCGGAGTCAATGGGGCAGGATCAGGAGCGTGTGGAGAGCGTTCAACGGCTTTCTTTTCTTTTTTTTGGCTTCTGCGACGTGGAGATCTGAGCAGTTGGAGAAGAGGTGATGACGGGCCAGCAGATGGGGAATGGAGGAGAAATACCACGGGAGCAGTCAGAGCGTGTGCGCACGAGGCGATGCGGAAGAAGGAGAGTACAAGAAACGAGTAATTCGACGACACAACCAAAAATTCACCATCTCACGACTCGCACACGGCTCGAGCCGGTGGATTCGAGGTATATCACGGCACGGGCAGGCTGACAATTACAGCCCAGAGGAGCACGGGTGTGGGACGATGAGGACGATGGTCCGGGCAAGGGTAAGTCCAGGGTGATAACAAGTGAACGATCTCCACGGCCGCAGTAAAAGTGAAGGGGGCGTGCAAGAGCGCTAGACAGTCGGAACGGGGAAGTGCAGGGTCGAGAGTTGAGAACGACTGGACAGAGGGCTGGGCAGAAGGAATCATGATATATCGCGTGGTGAATGCCCGGAGGGTGAGTGGTATGGTGAAGTGATGTTTCTGCGTTTCCTTCCCCCCCCCCGTCTCTCACTCTGCTCTCCCGTCCTCGACGTCTCGCTGCCCGATGCTGTTGACTGTGTTGAGACTCTCGAAGACAAGTCGAGACACTAGCTACTTATTGAACAAAACACCATAATCGGGGACATGGGATGGAGAGGCGTGGTATTCAAGAGGACGGGAGGGAGCTAAAGAAGACGGAGGCAGCGAGCAGGAAGGGCACGAGGAGGACAACGAGAACTACAAGGAAGGGCACGAGGAGGACAATGAGAACTACAAGGAAGACGCAATTTTCGGACCAGCAAACGAGAGAGAACGACTTACCACTCCCGAACGAAGTCCCATTATCAACTTCTTTCTCCTCGACAACCAAGTCTTCTCCCAATCTGCGTTGTTTGTCTTCTGTGCTGCACGTGGTAACCTATATTCTTTGGTCGTACACGTTTTACACCTGGACATCGTGGCAGTGCTCTCATCCCTCCTACTCGACTACGCGACCCTCCGTGCTCTCTTTCCGCGTCTGTGCCACGTTGGAAGACTCTTGGCGGTCGGAGCAAGAGGCTGAGACGGCGGTGTCCATCAGGAGGCGAGAGGGGTCGCGCTCACCACGAAGGCTGCGGCTGGGACATTGCTCCCGCGGTTCGGATCCCGCGGTGACGATCCTCGATCACACCCCGTCGTGGTACCGCCTATGCCATCCCCCATCCTCGTGACTGACAAATCGATATCCCGTGAAAAGACCGCACCGGCAGCGTGCGAAGAGCAACACCATTTGAGCCATCTGATCGTCAACAATCACGTCTCCATAGATGACCTCAACCTCATCCTCCTCCCCTCCGGGGCGCAACTCCCGGCGTCCACCCTTCTGGCTGCCAATTCTCCCCCGCATTCCCCTTTGGCAAAGCCTTGTCAAAGGGATTCTCCTTCCGCGCCTTCTTCGGCTTGAACGAGTATCCATCCCTTTTCTTCTCTCCCGTCACTTCCTCCTCGGGCTTCCCTCCAGTGGGCGAAATCGGCTCCGTCCTCGTCTCCTCGCTGGATCCGACCTCCGGTAGCGAAGGTCGGTCGGGTGTGAGAGTCGCCGATTGGAATGGTGACTCGGGTTGTTGTACTGATTGTGAGGATGATGATTGTAATTGCGGATTCGGTGCTGTGCGGGGTTTGTCGAGGAACGAGGGCACGCTCTTCCATCGCTCATCGGCTTCGGCGGCGAGTTGTCGCATTCGTCCTTGACGGGCAATTTCGGCGTGTTGTTCGGGGAGGGAGGGAGGGTCGTCGCGGGTGTGTCGGAGCCATTGATGCCATTGTGCTGTGTCATGAACGAAGTCGTTTAGCGATCGATCAATGCTTTCTCGCCTCCAGGAATTCACCGCTGAGGGAGACGACCAGACAGAGCGAGTATGGATGATTCAACGTACGAGAAATCTTCACATCCGAGTAGCTGACATGCCTGCCTTTCGCATGCTTCACAATCCTCCGCATACGATTCGCATTCAATGCATCTCGAAATTCCCAGAAAGTGTTGCCAGACAGATCGCTGCCCTTGAAGAAGTGTTTTCGCCAGGGGAGATTGAGCGATTTCCAAGTATGCCAGACGCGAGTGACCAGAGAAGGAGAAGGTGGAGATGGAGGTGGCATTGTGTGGCCGAGGCGGTTGATGTCGAAGGAATGGAAGAATCGGGCAGATGAAGTTGATGATGGCGATAGAATATTCTATGCATGAATTTGATGGAAGCTCTCGCGGACATGGCTCCGCCTGCGCATCACATGTGAAACGCAAATGACATCGGAGACCTTTGCCCCACACCAACGACTTTCGTCATGCGCGAATACGTTTCGGAGATCAACACCATCTTGCTTTCCTGCTTCCTCCTCACAACATCAACCTCACCACCACTACTTCACACAAACACCGCCCATCATGGCCGACGACGAAATGGACCCCAGCCTGCAGTCCATCGTGGACCAAAAGTCGCTGAAATGGATCTTTGTCGGCGGTAAAGGCGGTGTCGGCAAGACGACGACCTCCTGCTCACTAGCCGTTCAAATGGCACGCGCCCGCAAATCCGTGCTCCTCATCTCGACCGATCCAGCCCACAACCTCTCTGATGCCTTTGGTGTCAAGTTCGGTAAAGACGCCCGTCCCGTTCCTGGTGTCGAGGGCCTCGCTGCGATGGAGATCGACCCAAACGGCAGCATCAACGATTTGATCAAGGCGGGAGGTGACGATGCGGAAGAGGCGATGGCGGGACTAGGCGGTGTGGGGAGCATGTTCCAGGATATGGCGTTCAGCATCCCGGGTGTGGACGAAGCGATGAGTTTCGCGGAGGTGCTGAAGCAGGTCAAGGGTATGGAGTATGAGTTGATCATCTTCGATACCGCGCCGACGGGACACACGCTGCGGTTCTTGCAGTTCCCAACCGTGCTTGAGAAGGCGTTGGGCAAGTTGAGCCAGCTCAGCCAACAGTTTGGACCGATGATCAACAATCTCATCGGAGCGAGAGGTGGACTGCCGAATGGACAGAGCTTCGACGAGGTGTTGAAGAAGATGAAC
Source organism: Zymoseptoria passerinii SP63 (assembly GCA_000223825.2). Taxonomy (NCBI): domain Eukaryota; kingdom Fungi; phylum Ascomycota; class Dothideomycetes; order Mycosphaerellales; family Mycosphaerellaceae; genus Zymoseptoria; species Zymoseptoria passerinii. The sequence goes on from AFIY01000436.1 coordinate 7,805, forward strand.
GATTTGCAGGAGACGATCAGTGAAGTGAACAAGCAGTTCAAGAACCCGGATCTGACGACCTTTGTGCCGGTGTTGATCCCTGAATTCTTGTCACTTTACGAGACGGAGCGCATGATTCAAGAGTTGGGTACATATGAGATTGATACCCACGCGATGGTGGTCAACCAGCTGCTCTTCCCGAAGAAGGACAATCCTTGCGAGCAGTGCAATTCGAGACGGAAGATGCAGAAGAAGTATCTCGAGCAGATTGACGATTTGTACGGCGAGGACTTCCACGTGGTCAAGATGCCTTTGTTGGTGGATGAGGTCAGAGGGGTGGAGAGCATTTCCAAGTGAGTTGTCTTGAGTAATTGTTCGCCGTGATTCGAGACTGACAGCTTTCTAGATTCAGCGAAATGCTCGTCAAACCCTTCGTTCCAGCGGAGTGAATCACTCCGAAGCATGATGGTGTATAATGCTGTGGTTGATTGCGTTGAGCGAGGCGTTGGCGGCAGTAGACGAAGACGAACAGCGGATAGCGTAACGACTGAATGAGCAATCAAGCGACAGCTGAGTCCCGCAAATGCGTCCATTTCTTACCGCTTCAGCCGGTAGAAGTAGCGATACAGCATCGTTGTAGCATCAACGAAGATGCTCACTGAAGCATCACAGCAGCTCTTCATTATTCGTTGGTCCCTTCGGCTGAACTTAGAGCAAGAGCTGAGTTCCACGAACGAAGCACGAAGCACTCTCCTTCTTCAGCTAACCGCGTCGCATACCTCTCGCAAATTCCCCCGAAGATGAACTCCCATGTCAGGAGAACAGAGACCAAGCACCAAGGACCCCCCACAGCAATATCGAGGTCTCCGATCCACAACATGGGCAACAGCGTCTTTGAGATTCAGACTACACATACCCCGACTGCGTGGCAAAAGATTCCTGACAGCCTCAAATGCCACCACACTGTGACCAAAGCTCATTCTCATCTGTTGAGAACCATCACTGACGTACAGCAGGGCACCGGTGTCAGGACAAATACTTCCACATCAAAGAATGGGTAAGCAGTACCCAGATCCCTTTTCACACTACATGGTCCTGAGCCATCTCATCCAGCCGCTACATCTTCACCCTTTAAGGCGTAACCGCCACCCTCTCTGCCTCCTCTCCCCAACCCATCCACATCATCCCCACTCGAACCCGGCACACCTTCAAAGTCGACCCGATGCCACTCCGGCCCTTGCACCATTCGAGATCTCTACCACCATCTCCCCTCAAGAGGTCGATGAGAAGTTTCCCCGAGAAATCTTCCCCTACCTCGATGACTGCTACATCCAGAATGTCTCGCCGAGACTGCCGCAGTTGCTACTGATGCTCAATGCGGCGGACATTAGTATGGCGTTTCCAGGGCCGGGGGATCGCTAGGCCGGTGAGTTGGGTGTCTGGAGTCGTGGCGGGAAGATGGCTGGGTGGGTCGTTGGGGTATCGGGCTAGTTATCCTCAGTACTGGAGCGAGGAGGGGAGGAAGACGAAGTGAGAGACGCGATGGTAGTGTTTCGCCATCGGATGTGCAGTTGTGATTTTGCGCGCTCAATGCTCCAGAGTTGCGTTGATAATATCGCACTCATAGGTCGAGATCATCCTGCATTGAGATTGTAATGTTCAATGTGAAAAGATGGAAGTTGTCCGAAGTGAAGCGGTCATCTAGTTCTCCCTAGCACCGCCAAGGCTCGTTGTTTACCCTGGTACATGTCTCCTTCTACATCACCTCCATCGTCTTCATTACGGTATGTCCATGTTCCCCAATTTCATGATCCGACAGAGGTGCTCACTACTCGCCCATCTCATCCCACGCTGCACCGGTCCTAAGAATCTCAGCCGTAGAACATTCGCCACAAAAATGAGTCCATCCTCAAAACGAGGCTTCTTACCAATAGGCAAAACCGCAGACCCCACCATAACCTCCCCCAACTCGCAAAGAGTCCAACTACAAGGCATCGTCTTCGACATGGACGGCACCCTCTGCCTCCCTCAAAACCACATGTTCGGCCAAATGCGGTCCGCCCTGGCCATTCCCAAGTCCGTCGACATCATCGAACACATCAACCAGCTCCCCCCAGCGGATCAACCCGCAGCGTGGAAGAAGATCAAAGACATCGAGTCGGTGGCGATGCGGGAACAGGAAGCTCAACCCGGGTTGGTCACGTTACTGGAGTTTTTGGCGCGGGAGAACGTGAGAATGGCGATTTGCACGCGGAATTTCGAGGATCCCGTACGGCATTTTTTGGAGAAATTCGTCGAGGGCCAGGTGCACGGGGTGAACGGGAAGGTCTTCGACCCGGTCGTGACGAGGGACTTTACGCCTGCGAAACCGCATCCGTCGGGGATATGGGAATGTGCGAGGGCGTGGGGGGTTCGGTCGAGGAAGGAGTCTGATCGGGAGGAGAGGGCTGATGGCCAGGAGGTTGAGGGACCGTGGGAGGGCGAGTTGCCGATGATGATGGTCGGGGATAGTGTGGATGATATGGCTGCCGGACGGGCGGCGGGTTGTGTGACTGTGCTGTTGAAGAGTAAAGGGAAAGAGGAGTTGGAGGTGGATGAGAGGACGGATTTGGTGGTTGGAAGGCTGGACGAGTTGATAGAGATTCTGGAAGGCGGGCTAGATATTGGAGAAAGAAGTTTGAATATGTAGAGGCAGATGACGATGTGTCATAGATCAGCCACATAGTAGATACCAAGATTCTAGACGAAGGATAGATGCTACATGATGACTAAGATACGGATGGCCGGAGATATGATGCACGGGGACCATGTACTGCTCTATTCCGCCTCCGTCCTGAAGTCCTTCGTCGAAAGATTCGCATTCCCAGGCACAATGAATGGCTTGATCTTCGGCAGTCTGTTCAGCGTATCCTCGCTGAATCCCAAATGATCCTTGACCACCTGCTTCGGCGTCAAGCCCAACCACTGTGCTACTGAGATATCGTTGTATACTGGCGCCTGCAAAGCTTCGATGTAAACTAGATCGGTCGTGCCGGTATTCTCAATGTAGTGCGCTGCCGTGACGGGCACGTAGCCCGTGTCGCCGGCTTGGAAGTCGTAGGTGCGGGAGCTGGATGGAGCAGAGTAGACTGTTAGGCGGCCCTGACCGTGGAGGAAGTAGGACCATTCGTCGGAGGTGGTATGCCTGAAGTATGTCAATCACGTAACGTTGGATTGGTACGACGATCGCGACTCACCAGTGCAATTCTCGCATTGCTCCGGGCTTAACAGTGAATAGACCCACGGCAAAGTCTTTCGCGATCGGAAACGATACAGTATCCAAAATCTTGACCTGCCCACCCGGCACTTCGTAGGGTTGCTGCTGGCTGAAATGATACGAATAAGTCCTCTCTGGCGGGATCTTACCCGCGGGTCCAACAATGTCTTGGTCTTCGATATTGGCGGGGGTCTTCGATATTGGCGGGCGCCGGAGTGCCGGGGAAGATGTAGAGCTGATCCTTAGGAAGGTCGTCCAACGCCGAAGTGTCGACGCGGAGGTCTTTGGCTAGGACAGATTTGGGATTACGCAGGAAAAGCTCAGAGACAAGAAATGTGCCGTCTTCGCTGAAGTCTCCACTGTCAAAGATGAGGAGGAATTCCACACCCTCGCCGAAAGCCTGAATACTGTGTGGCACGCCAGCTGGGAAGAACCACACATCTCCCGCTTGCAAGTCGTCCGTGAAAGTCTCTCCCACTTCATTCACAGCTGAAAGCCTGACCGATCCGTTCAGGATGTACGACCATTCATTCGTCTGATGCCAGTGCAATTCACGATACGCATTGGGTTCGAGATGCATGTCCACACCCGCCATCTGCGTGGCGACAGGGAGCTGATTGACATTCTGCTGACGGGCCCAACCGGAGGAGTTCAAACCGTGCCGATTGTGTGAAAGACCAAGAGGCCATTTCGCGTTGGGTACGTCGCCTGCATCGGTGCCGGGAGGAGCATAGAGGTCGGGATTCTGCCTTTCAAGCTCGATGTTGCGAGGGCCAGGATCGGTCGGCTGTTTGGTGTCTCCGCCGCGAATCGGCTGAGGAACCTCAACTTCCGTAAGGTCGAGGTATAAGCCCAAGTCAGGGTCGGCTTCTTGGTTGGTGACGAGCTTGACTTGATCAGCTGGAATTACGGCAGGAAGCTGAGTGTTCACCGGATTGTTGGCGTTGTAGCCGATCAAACTGGTGCTTCCTCGAAGGGAGCCCGATGCATCGTTCGGACCGGATGGGACTGCTGTGGGAGGTGAGACGAAAGCGAAGTCTGGAGGAGACTCATTGCCACCTTCTTGTCGGCGATGAACAACGGCTGGCTCCGGACGAGGTCCTGGTGGCGCGGCCCAGGATAGAGTGAGCAACGACGCAAGGAAGATTTGGGACCGGACCATGGCTTGAGTATTTTGAGAGGGAACAGGATCAAGATGATGGACTTACCCGCGACCGAACGACAGTATATGGTCTCTTGACCGGCTAGGGCGGAATGATATCGAGCTTTGTTAAGGCCGACCACCGGCGACGATGCCGGAGACGGGAGACATAATGCGATAGCCACGTCATGTCAACACAAGGTCTTCGGGTGCTCCCAGGGCGTGCGGAGAGCTTGAGAAGGTCATGTTGCCGCTCAGATAGTCTATCGAAGGAGCCACGCCACGGCGCCAATGTGGCATATTGCTACGCCCGGCCGATACGAAGGCTCACTTGTCTCTGCAAAAGGCAACGATTCTGCGATAGTAAAGATCTAGTAAAGATCTGTTATGCATCGAGTCGTGCAGACTTCAGAGAGTTTGCCTCAGTGACGCGGCTTCGTGATTTCAATTCCCGATGCTGATGGATGCCCGGTTGGTCGGAAGATGACGAAGCAAGCTCAACGTCTGGCCTTGAGTGCACTCCAACAGCCGATGGCGATCATAGGAAACTGTTCGCAACTGGGTACAGTCGCATGCTCTCGCTCCAAGACCTTGTGAGAGTCCGAATGTCGATTGAAGGACGAGAAATGGGAACGTTGTTCAGATGGTGATGACGATGAAATGTGAAGTCACATGTAAGAAATGGCCAAGGGGCGCTTCCAAGTTCCGGGCGATGCGTGAGGCGAATTGCGCGTGCTCGTGTCACCGACTACACACATATACCATGCTGGATATACGCTCCCTTTGGACTTCTACATAATGCACCTTTGCATCTTTGCCGCTACAAGTCAAGTCCGAGGACTGGGATGTGACCGCATGAACGGACCGCGAGACGTCTCTGCTTCCCGACCTTGCGATATACGCTGTTCAGCGCCTGATTGACACTTTCCTCACTCAGGCAAGATGGCCCAACCAGTCTTCCTCCTCGACAATCAGTGCTCCCTCTGCTTCCGGTCCAGTCCGGATCTGATCGCCTGCTTGCGATGCAACATCGTTCAATACTGCTCTCCCGACCATCTATCCCAGCACGCGCCCGCGCACAGCTCCCGTTGCAGCACTGTGACCATCCTCACAGATGAGGTAGCCGAACACCGCTCCGATCTTGAGAATGATCCCGAATTCGGAAACATTTTCGACTCCGGCAGCGCTCTTTGGTCCATCTCCGAAACTTTCGCTTGGCGGCACACGACGAAACTTCTTCTCAAAGCCCTGCGACGAATCCCGACTCGCCTCGCCATTGAGCGTGCGCTGGACATTGCATGGCACTGGCTAGAAGCGATGGCTGCTGTGGATCATACTGGAGTGAAATTTATGGTGCCGGCATTTCTGCTCCGATTGGGGAGGGATCAAGAGGCATATGACTTCTTGAAGTGGTTCTCTACTCGGGGCAGAGAGTCGCTTTTTGGCGCGGAGTGGACGTTTGATCTGGAAGGAGACGATGTGGGCGAAAGTCTGATAGATGGTGGTTGGGATCTGGACGATGTGAGCGAATGGCAGGACGATTTGAAGTACGGCGATCAGGAGCTGTTGAGTCCTTTGGTGGCCGTATGCCTGGTGAAGTTGAGACTATGGATGAATCTGAGAGAGCTACGCTGCACAGAAATTGTTCTGACAGGGAAGCTCCCACGAGAAATCTTGGACCGGCTGAGAGAGACTGAGTTGGCGGGAGGCGTCGTTGCGGGCAATGAAAGCATGATCAGGGGCATGCGAGATGGTCTGGACTTGACTGCTAGTATCGATACCATCGCAAGACAGATCGACGAACTTTTTGTGGTGATCCAGCGACGGAACAAGCACTTCTGGGAGTTGCTTCTCCGCCCTGGCAACATCCTTGATCTAGAAATGGATTGGGAGGAAGAGAGAAAGGAGGCGATCGATACTCTACAACACAATGTCGATGCGTGGCAAGAGACTCCAAGAGCCATTGAATGGCTCGAACAAAGATTAACGGCCGCGGTCGACTGAATCTGGTACAGGCCCGCAAAGCTTGGTGCGACCTTCTGGATCGTTCATCCGCCTTGAAGCATCAAACAGACTGCTCTCAGAGAGCCTTACGAGGGCTAATGGACAGGCCTCCTTAGCAGCCAAGATTCTGCAGGATGTTTCCACATCCACAAAGGAATGTCCCGGTCAGATCGGAGTCCCCCGCTGCACAACAATACTCACTCATGGCCAGTTTCGCGCGTCTGGTCAAGTCGCCGGACGGCAGGAGTCTTGGATACCGTGCTTGGTCGGCTAGGCAGCTTACTCAACAATGCATAGCATGATTATCCGCGAGATGCACCCACCCAATCGATAGTGGATGCCTCGAGTAGCTTTTTGAGCATATCCTGCACGCGGAAGCCGCAAGGGAGACCCAGATCTCGATTATGTGGTAAAGTGTCATCCTCGACGACAGAATGAGTGGCATGGCTGGCCTTTATACATACCGAACGGGTCATGAGCCCATGACATCCAAGGTCATGTGGCAAGTTTCTCGCAAGCGATGGGGCATCGTTTAGACTCCTCAGACATCGCAAGCGAGGACGCTCCCAGGACCTCACTCGATCCTCTGGAGTCCAGAAGCACGATAGCTGCATCATCTCTGCACCATCCATAACTATTCCTGTCGCACTGGGTCGGTTCACACTGGTACCGGCGACACCCATGCAGACTTGCAACCATCGGAACCGCTTTGCCGAGAATCACTCTATGTGGACGTCATGTCTGGACGACTACAGCCTTTAGCTCGTGTATACTCGTGCCGGTCGGTGCAGTAGCTGAACAGCTGCGACTTCGTTGCAGTGACACATTGGTAAAATTTCCAGCCACTCTGATAATTCCAAAAGTCAGGAATTAGTGAGGAATGGAGTTACTCACAGCAGCAGGACCCGGATCGGTGATACTGTAAACTCGAAGTCACGGCTTACTGGCGCCTTGGAGCGCATTTGTTTGCTGATCGGCGTTGCGCTCATGTTCAGAACTTGATAGAATGTTGCACCGTGCACGCCTTCAATGTTCCATGTCCATCGTGAAGGACCTGGAGTCATCTAGACGCTTGGAGGTGCAAGATCGCGGCCTCGATTTCGCGGCCTCGATTCAACCATGCCTCCTCTCATGCAGCCAAGGTCAGCAGACCTGAACAAGAAACCAGTATCAATCGCAGTGCAGGTCAGGACCCTGCTTCCCCTCTTACCAAGACAGCTTGGACACTCGCGATCCAGGATGGCTCCTGCAATTGCGCCCAAAGGCAAATCGCCATCGGCAGGGAGCGGTGACAGAGTCAGAGCTGTGATGGAAGGATGGCTGCTCGGAATACATTCGGTCGATGGCTGCCTTGGAGTAGATTACGAGGTACGGGAGCATTTCAAGGCCGTTCGAAAATTAGTCAACCAAAGATGTGCCAACTGCCCTTGTTCTTGTGTTTCGTTCTCGCAGGCAAAACGCTCAAAGACGAGTGGCGTTCTGGGATGGAACTTTTCGCGAATTCTTCTATACAGCAGCGGTCCTTGTAATAGCACGCGGCCCCAGCTTCAATATACCAGTCCTCCGTCTGCGAGCGTCGTTGAGTTGATGGCGTATAAAGAGAACGCTGACGCATTGCTTTGGCTGTCTTCAAGCGCATATCTGACAATTTCGAACACGCCTCTCCTCGATCCAGCGCCGGCCAAAAAACCCACATCAACTTCATCTCCCCTATTCACGATGAAGCTCCAAGCTATCCTTATGCTGCTCGCCATGACAGTCCTCTCTCATGCAGTAAGTCTACGGAGTCATTGCATCACCATCATCTCCACCGACGGTAAAGATCACGGACAGACTGCGACGAACTGCTGACAATGCGCAAGACCGGAGTACTGAAGGAGGTCCCATGCAAGACCCTTGACACATACTTTCAGACTTCCGTTCCAGGTTGCACGAAGGAAATCACTTGCGAGGGCGGAATTTGCACTTGCCCTGCCAAAAAGAGAAGACCGAGACCGGAGTCGTGCTGCTGAAACATTCATTGGCTTGGTGGGGTGGCACTGGCGAGGTGGTAGTTGTTGCGAGGAGCTTGTGTCGTTGATAACAGGGCAGGACAATATACCGTGGCGGAGGACTTGCTGCCGGTGTATCACATTTCGGGAGATTGAGGAACTTTCTGGTGTAAGAGTAAACAGTTTGCTTTCGAATAGAGCCATTGTTGCGATGTCTCATAGCGACTTGAGGTCCACGTTTCCGTGCCAAGGCCGCGCGATGCGAGTTGGAGGAAGACTGACGCGATCCAGCACTGATGGGAATCCAATAGCTCACGCTGATCGAGTCGTGTACAGCGCTTCGCCGATCGCCGGTAGGTCTGTGAGATTTGATGGTGGACCTTCACTCGCAAGGATGCTCAGATTTCTCATTAACGGTGCGCTCCAGAGCCACTGCAAACGCGCCATAGTGCGGCCCCAGTATTAAGTTGGGTTTTAGCGGGGGCTGGTCGTGCCAGGAAGCAAGTGTTACTGCTAGTCGTGCGTCGGCAATGGCTGTGCAATCAATGCGATGAATGGGTTTTTATCAAGATACCAGCATGAACCAGAGCTGTGGTGACGACAAACAAGATGCTTAGACAAGACTATCTCATCAATCGCACGTCATTCCTTGCTCGTGACTCACACTCATTCCAGGTCTCCATCTTCTCCCTCCTTGTGCTCCCCCGCAGCAGCAGGCGGCGGCGACGAAGCAGCTTTCGGCGGTCCACTCTTCGGCGGTGGAGGCAGTCCAGCTGCACTCGGCTTTGGTGTTGACCCGCCGCCTTCCAGCTCACGACTCTTCTGCTCGCCCTCCGCAAAGTAGTCGTCCAGTCCTCCACCACCTGCAGGTGCTGCGTGCGCCCTTGCCTTCCTCGCCTTGCCACCCGCTTTTGGCGGCGGAGGAAGCGGAGCAGTCTCGCCACTCGCAAGCGGAGCAGGAGGGACGGCATTTATGTGCAAGTTTGCCGGCACCAAAAAGTCTGCACCACTAGCCCCAGCCGCTTGAGCGGCATTATCACCGCCACTCTCGAACAAGGTCTCCCCCGGGCCGTCCGCTGGCTCGCCAAGCGGTGCCGGGATACGATGCAATGCTCCATATCCCAAGACACACCCCAGCGCGCCTTCTCCACCCCAGTTCCTCGCAGGCGTGAGCGTGACTTGGCGGGTGACATCGTACTCCTGATTATACACAAAAAGCCTCAATGGACGGTCGATGAATGCTTCGATCAGCTGTCCCAGACCCGTATCGCCGAACATGGGTCCTTCGGGACTGCCAATCACGTAGTCGGAGTAAGGCAGTAGACCGGCCACGTCGCCAGGTGAATTAGGATTCACGTCGAGAATGTGCCAGACTTCTTCGGCGGCGCTGAGAGGAGTCCATTGCAGACTCAGACCCAGGTTAGCACCTTGCTCCTTGGGTGGGACCGAGACGTAGATCTCACGAATGGCCTGACCTCTAGCGCCGTAGACGCCAAGAGAGATGGTCGAGCCGGCGCAGTTTTGCACTTCGGTAGCGAAGAGGTGAGGGCTAGGGTTCGTGATGTTGTGGCCGTTGATTCCGATGATGAAGTCAAACCAGGGGTCGAGAGGAATGGACGGCGTTATGTTTCGGAGGACCTGGAAGCCGTAGTGCGTGTTGGTAGAATTGGAAGGGGTGGACGGCGAGCCGGAGCCGGTCGCATTGGGGTCCGAATCGAGGCGGGAGATGAAGCGATTGAGGGCACCGAACATGTTGGCCATTCTGGATGGTTTCAGCGCGGGAGATAGATCGTTATCGATGGCTAGCGTTGTTAATGGTTGGAAAGGAGTGTTATCGATGCTTTGAAGAGGTGTCGTCCAGCGACTGGAGCTAGTCCGTTTCGGGAGTGTGCACTAGATGGAAGCGACGTTGCCTTAGGGTAACTCCTTCCTGGCTTAGGGTTGTGTTGACCGCACGACAGAGAAGAACCTTTGGGCAACAAATTCCACCACGCGATTCGAAGTCAGGAGCAGGACCGGCTGCTATGAAGAGCGCAATTTAAACGTGAATTACTGAGGCATACGACTCTCTCACGATACAGTCATCTCTTCTGGCAGTTTTCCAGTATCGTCATCATTGAAGAGCCACTGGATTACTCTTTCACGAAGCCATACATGAATCATCTGGCGCACACGAATATCATATACTCTACCTGTGCAACACATCATCTCGCATACTCCTAATAGCTCCTTGGCAGCCCTAACGCTTTCTCCCCGATGAAGTTCATGATCATCTCCCTGCTCACCGGCGCGATCCTCGGCACAAAGCACTCGCGCAGGTAGCGCTCGACGTGGTAGTCAGCGGCGTATCCCATCCCGCCCATGCTCATCACACTCCTCTCGCATGCTGTGAAGGCAGCTTCAGCCGCCACGTACTTTGCTGAATTGCATGCCACCCCAATCTGATGCTGGGTGATGCTCTCATCATACTCCGGATGACCGGGCGAACTGCGATCATACAGGCGTGCCGCGTGATAAGTCGCTAATTTTGCTGCTTCGAGGTGCATGTACGCGGAAGCCAGTGGGTGTTGGATGCCCTGGTTTTGGCCGATGGGTCGCCCGAAGACGATTCGCTCCTTAGCATATTGTGTCGCTTTGCCAAGGGCGGCGTAGCCGAGTCCAAGCGCTTCGCCGGCGAGCAGACACCGCTCAGCATTCATACCGTGGAGGATGATTTTAAAGCCTTTGCCTTCTTCGCCGATGAGAGAGTCCTTCGAAATTGGGTAGTTGTCAAAGAAGACTTGATTGGCGTCCACCGCACGGCCGCCCATTTTCTTGATACGCTGGACTGTAAGGCCTGGATGATCCTTATCCATGTCGATGTAGAACATTGAGAGGCCTTCAGAGGGACGTTTGACTTCTTCCAAAGGAGTCGTGCGGGCGAGGAGAACCATCTTTTGAGCGACTTGCGCGGATGAGATCCAGATCTTCTGACCAGTGACGGTATATCCGTCTGATGTGGGCGTGGCAGTCGTTTTCAGCTTCAGTGTTTCGAGACCGGTGTTGGGTTCCGTCACGCCAAAGCAGGTACGCCATTCGCCGGAGATGATCTTTCGGAGAAAGCGGTCTCGTTGGTCGTCGGTCGAGAACTTTGCTACCGGTTGCGTTGCATAGACGTTGGCATGAATGGACTGCGCGCCTGCGAGACCTGCGCCGGACTCTGCGATCGTCTGCAGCATCATGGTCGCCTCGGAAATGCCCAGACCAGACCCGCCAAGATTTTCCGGGAGCGCGATACCGATCCAGCCATCTTTTGAAAGGGCAGCATGGAGTTCGTGTGGGTAAGTCTCGGTTTGGTCGTGCTCCATCCAGTAGTCGTCGGAGAAGTTGCTGCCTGAGTTGAAATTAGTAATTCTGACAAGGTGATGTACGAGGACTGCAGTACAAATCTTGAAAATAGCATCTCGCACGGCAAGTTGCTCATCGCTGAAGCCAGACGTCTCCATGAGCTTTCTTCGAGGCGTTACTGAGAAGGGGCGAAAAGTACATCTTGAGAAGCGAGGAGTAGAGAGGTACGAGAGACGCGTGGCAGAGCGAAGAGATGATGAGAGGAGATGCTTAGCCATGTTGATAGTAGATGTAGACAAAGTCCCAATTCCCTTCAATTTATTATATTATAAACGGAAACCATTGACATCTTGCTTGAGGTCGTCGGGAATAATGTGAGCCCGAGGGTTTAATAGCCGAGAGAGAAGAGGAGGCGATCAGGCGAACTTTTGGGAAGGGGCGATTCAAAGTCACGTGCAAGCGTCTTCGACTCGCGCGGGTCAAAGCTTCGAAGCTCAAAACAAGTCAACAAACCAATGAAGACGTTGCTACCAGAACATTCAAAACCAATACTTTCCATACTGGACGGACAACGACGACGACGATTGCATACTGCCTTGAATAATGTACAGTTAGCGAATACCCATACGACTTTGAACGCACCGTTGGTGTACGCGCAGCTCTACTAGCAGGACCACGACGACGCGCGCACGGAACACAGACATACCACAATGGCAGCAACGAGGACAAAGGCGCCGGCAATCGGCTCAGCGCAATGGATACAAGACGAGCGCGATCAGGCCGAGAACTTCATCGCGCAGGAAGTCGACGAGTTCAGCTTCAGCGCGCGCAATGAGATGGAATGGTTGAACGAGCACATGGCGGACATTTTCTCGACATCACAAGTGTAAGTACCGGTCCTGATATTGAGAGGACCGCAATACTAATGAAGAATCTGCAGAAGCTTCGCCGACATGTTCAAAACACCCGGTAAACTACGAGGCAAGACTCCACGAACCGCCCGGAAACGAGACGTTCTCGCACCACGACAACCACTTACCGACATCTTCGCGCCCAGCAACGCGCCTGCTGCACCGGCATCCGCCCAGAAGAATTCGTTCTACGACAGGATCGCGCCCTTCCAGATCTCCGAAGATATCCAAAACCAACAACCCGACCTGGCTCAACCAATCGCGCGTGGAACAAGCCCTCAACGTGCCGGAAAGCCATGGACCGATTCCGGATACCACGGAATGATGACCGAGGACGAGATGGACCCGGATACGCGCATGATGGAGAGTGTGATCAGCCTGTCGCAAATCGGAGAGACTCAGAAAGTACCTCTGCGCAACGATCAGCCTCCTGCTCAACGCCTGCGAGACGGCAAAGGTGGAGATGAGACCGGCAATAGTGATGACTCTTTCGTCTCGGCCAGAGAGCAGGAGGAAGAGATTGAGGACGAGGAAATGAAAGACGCGGAGAACTTGGCTACCCAGCCGGACGACATGCACGATGTGCACGTGCAACATGATGAAGAGGCGAATGAGCAGAAGGAAATTGTTGCCGAGGTAGAGCATGAGCAAGGGAATGACAACGACGTTGACATGGACATGGAGGCTCCGTCGGATACGTCAAGTCCGGAGCAGCCACTCAACAGGAAGAGCAGCTTTACGTTCTCCTCCTTACCCGCAAGAGAGCCACTTGGTGCGAAGAGGAGCATGGGACAGATGGAACGCCATCGCAGCAGCGTCTTCAACAAGTCCATTGGCAGTAAGAATGTCGAGTCCCAAGTGGCGGACGATGAAATGTCGCAGGAGAAGCGACCAGAAACAAAGGCTCACAGCAAATCTACCGCACAACTGCTCCACGACCGGATCAACATGCTCAACAAGACGAAAGAGCCACGACCGTCGAAGAGCATTCCTCCCCAGCCGACCTATCCCCAACTTCCCGACCAGGCAGCGACGGGCGAAATGGATCAGGCCTACGATTTTCAATTCGCTCAGAACAAGGCTAGCCAGGACGCGATGGAAGTGGATGATGAAGACGATGACTGGATCGCGCCGAGCAAGCCACGGCAGTCGCTGCATGAGAAGGCTTCAGATGCCACAATCCAAGCGAGAACGCTCTCGCCACCTCGTCCTACATTACATCAGAAGTCCATGTCGGCGCAGGTTGTTGGATCCCCGAGGCTCCACGCCGAGATAGGTGTTGCACTCGAAAAGTCGACCTCGATTCCTCACCCAGATCTCGCCGCCGCGTTGAAGTCGTCCACAACACCTGCCGGGTCTCCATACGGAAAGAAGCAGAACGACGGACCATTGAGCGCTTCGAAAAATAGGCTGTGGTCTGCTCTCAAGTCTGCCAAGAATATATTTGCTTCGTCCGCGAGCACGAGCGCTGCGGCTAAGCTGGAGGCTTACAACCAGGCTGGCGAGGAGGAGCATGGGACGAGCGTCTACACCATGCCGGGAGCCATGCAATCTCGCACCGAGACACTGCGTTCGCCGACCAGGACCAAGTCCGTCATCTCTTTGAGTCCTAGCCGGAAGACACGCAGCTCAGACGAAAGTCAGAAGAAGCGCGAGAAGGAAATGAAGGCGCAGAAGAAGGTAGATGATGAGCTTGAGAAGGCGAGGGTGAAGGAACGCGCCAAAGTCATGAAGCACCAGCAGGAAGAACAAGCAAAGGCCGACAAGGCTCAAAAAGCTGAAGTCGCCAAAGCTGAGAAAGAGAAGAAGAAAGCTGCAGCAGAGCGTCCTGTGTCTGCCGACAGTGATAAGGCCTCGAATGACGAAGCAGCGACCACCGGCATGAAGACCAGCATCCTCGGCGCTGGTAAGCTGAGAGCGCCCGGCCGACTCGTTCGCCCAACCGCGCAAGCCAAACCGCAGCCAGTGTCCATCAAAGTAGCCTCACAGTCGCAGAGATTCGGCCACAATCCCCAGTCGTCGCTTTCACGATCTACTCACGAGACCATGGGACCGTTTGCATCGAATGATGGCCCCAGTCGTCCACCGACGGCAATGGCAAGCAGAGGCGGACCATCCGCTCCTGGCAACTCTCGCGTCAAGGCGTTGGAAGCTGCCGCGCGCAAGAAGGAAGCCGACGAACGCGTGGCTGCGAAGAAGGCAGAGCAGAAAAAAGAGCTCGAGCGGAAGCGTGCCGCAAAGATGGAAGAAGAAAAGCGTGTTGAGGAAGAGCGCAAGGCTGCGGAACAACAGCGCGCGCAGGAAGCCAAACTGGCAGCGCAGCGCAAGTTGGCAGACAAGCAGGCTGCTGAGCTGAGGAAGCGCGAACAGGAGCGTCAAGAGCAGCAACGACGAGAGCAGGAGCGCCAGGAACAGCAGCGACGTGACGAGCAGCAAAGAAGGGAGCAAGATCAGCTCAGGCGAGACGAAGAGGCTCGACGTGCGAGAGAGGCACACGAACTGGCAGAGACCATCAAACGCGAGCGTGCTCAACAACAACAAGCTCATCCCCGCAGCGATCTGCCAGGAACTTTACGCCAGCTCACCAAGACGATCCTCTCTGTTGCACCTACCAGCTCGAAGCCTGCTGCGAAGAGGCTATTGGATGACGAAGAGCAATTCCCGCAGCCACCGCAGCGCCCAGGCATTATGCGCGGCCCGGCCTCGTACCAACAGACCGATGCCAAGCGGAGGAGGACTAATGAAGAGCAGGAGGAGGCCAACCCGCGGGCGTCTGTCATGGCGCCTCCGAAGCGGCCTTCGACGATGCGCAAGGTATGTGTCAATGATCACAGTGCATGCACCAATGTCCCGACTAACATCATCCAGGAAACCATCACCAAGTTCAACCACGGCTACACCCACGCGCCTCCACCTGCCGCCCATCACGGCCTGTTCAAATCCAACATGGCCAGCAGCACTGCCTCTTCCGCAAACAGTAACAAGCCTCTTCATCCCTCCCAGCTTGTGCAGATGTCCACCGCACGTATTCCATTCGCGGAGAGCGCAGCCGCCTCCTCCACGCAGCAACAACTCGCACAACACCCACCGCATCATTACCAACAGCAACAGTTCAAGACTCCTGCCCGGCCTGCCGCGCACGCCCTCCAACCTCCCAAGTCTGCCCCTCGCACGACCCCGCTTGGCGACCACATCGATCTTCCCGACATTGCGACCGATTCGGAAGACGAAGACTCCGACGCGTCTCCTCAAGGCGGGAATAACGGTGGATTCCGCGCCCCTAGTTGGGTCGCATCGCCTGCTTTGCGTGATCTGCTCACGCAACAGCAACTTGTGGACCCAGAGACGGTCTTTGGACCCATCGGCGAGTTGAAGATGGATGAAGTTTTCCGCAACGGTGCGAAGGGCAATGTAGAGAGGCTCAAGAGGTTCAGGGAGAGAGGTAGCAGTGCGTTGTGGCACGAGACGGGCGACGCTGTCACGAGTGCAGAGAAGAGAAGGGATCGAGAGGGACGTGAGAGGGTGGTGAGGGAAGGTGGTTGGAGATATGATTTGGAACAGGGAGAGTGAAGGACCCGTAAACGACGGGTTGACTGTTGGCGTGTGGAGAGCTGTTTTGAATTTGGAGATTCCCCTTTGAAGGAGTGGGGGAGGACTTGAGTCTATTCTTGGAGCGAAGGACCAAATGGAGAGACACATGGTCTACGGGAACAAACAGAACTGCATAACATGGTCGGCCACGGGTGGCTGCTTGAAGACGGGACTCTCCTAGGACTGGGAAGTTTTATGAGGTAGAAAACAGAAGGCATTCAACGATTCCACCATCTCGCAACACGGTAATCATTTGAACCTCTGGCTTCCTTTCTTTCTCCTCCTCGCCTCGGAGTTGTGCTCCAATATCCTCATATCATGATCACTCCTGCAGTGCAGCATGGCGCGCCATTTTCGTCTCAACGCCACGTGCTTTTTCTAGCGGAAAATCTCTCGTGCAACTCCGACGCATTCTCACCACTTTTGCACATACCCTCGATACAATCGCACTCACAACCACTCCATCCCGAAAGCACAGCAGAAAAACTCCAACATGGGTAACGGAGCCAAAGCACAGCAGAAGCGCGAGCGCGCCGGCGAAAAGGGAAAGAAAGAACCTTCTTCGCAGCTGAAATCCGTGAGTTCTCACTCCCTGTCCTACACCACCTTGGTGTCCACGCCTATTGTATCTACGACCTTGGTGTCCGCGGCTAATTCACGATTCCAGAATGCCGCCGCAAAGACCGTCAAGTGCAAGATCTGCTTCCAGGACTTCCAGAGCACCGTCAACCGCACGGCTCTGGAGCAGCACGCCGACTCGCGCCATACGAAGAAGTACGAGGATTGTTTCGCCGCTTAGATTTGCGTTGTGGGATTTGCAGATGTGATGTACGTATGGACGAGTCGAGATGCTGATACGCTCATGGCTAATGGTGGCGATGCAGTAGTGATCAGTCATTCAGATAGATGGAGTTTGCGGGATTTGCTATCTTCGATACCATGGGAAATAGATTGCAGGCACGAGTCAGGCTCTTTCATCCACCCTTTCTCGCCGCAAAAGACTCGGCTTTGGTCAAGTCTCGTGCGAACTTTCATTCAGGCTGCCGCATCAACAATCACGCCTCTCTGGAAGCATCCACATCGGGCGCATCGTCTTCGTACCGCAGCATTATCCGTCCACCGCCTGTCCTCCATCGATGCAACAACTGCGGCAGTCTCAGTCCCCAGTGCCATGCCAAACCAGCGGCAAAGCCCACAGCATCATTCTTGAATGCAAGACATCCCGCTACCGTAACAAGCATCACCATCCACCTCTCTTTGCTTTCCTCACTCGTTGCTTGCAGAGACTTTTTCGTATACGTTATGCTCTCATCATTTTCTTCTCCCACCTGCTCCCACAGGTCCCTCGCCTCTCCCACGCTCTGACCGACTCTACTCAACTCAACACCAGCAGCGATGACCATGATCCCCAGCAATGACTTCGGAAAACGCTGCAGTAGTGGCACAATACCGTCGCCGACGAAGAGGCCAAGCAGGAACTTGACCAGACCTAGGATGATGACACTCGATCCACTGCGCGCTCCGAAGCGATATTGTCCTGCCAGACCACCTGAACCGTGGCAGATGGGCATGGCGTTGAACCAGCAGCCTATCAAATTAGCGATAGCCACTGACAATCCGATCGAAGTCGTGCTGGGCGGTGGTGGATAAGTGGGAAAGAGACTTTCGGCGAGGGACACAACAGCGAGCACGCTGTTTAGGGTGGTCAACGGAAGCTGTGGAATCGCAGCATCAAGAATGCCAGTCTTCCAGCTCTGCTGCGACGGAACGGCGAAGTGTGGAGTCCATATCGAAGCTGGCGATCGTCCTTCATAGGTCGTTGACGCGGCTATGACAAGGCCCAGTATGAATATAATCAAAGCGTACGGAACACGCGGTATTAGCGTAGCGACCAACAAGAACAAGAATGCTCCCATCGCCCAAAGTCGATTGTCCCCAAGTGGAAACACCCAGCCCAGAGGCTTGACCAAGCCCGTCCCAGCACTGATGACAAGACTCAATCCAGCACCAACTTGAATGCCCTTGACAACAGCCACGGGCACAACGCGATGCAGCCACTTCAAACTTCCCGTGACACTCAGCAACAGAACAGCAGCACCCATCGCGAGTCCCGCAGCTGCCACCTCGTCTGTACCCAGGTGCTGAGCGATCGCCACGGCGGCGATGGCTTTCATGGGTTGCACGGGGAGTGGGATGCCGTAGACTGCGCCGGTGGCCATGTTCGCGAGACCAGAGAAGACGAGGGTACTACTCAGATTGATGGAGCCGTTCAGAGTCATGGCTATCATCAGAGGGAGCAGCGTGCCGAGGTCTCCCAGCGATCCGGATAGCTCTGCGAGAGGAGCGCGGCGGAGGGTGGAGACATTGTGGTGGGCGATGGAACGGAGATGCGATATTATGCCCATCCTGTTGTCGTCAAGCAACGTCTGAGAGCTGTGCCAAGGTGATGTGTTTGTCGAGAGGTTTTCTTGGCTCAGGATCCGGAGACCCCAACGCCATGAGGCAGCCCCCACCCCCACGTCATAATTCATATAACTAAAGCGCTACTTATTAATCACAACTTTCACGCGCTTCTACTACCTTGACACTATTATATAAGGTGTAGTTAATAGAACGATAATTGTTGAGAATAACGTAGGGAATAGACACGATAAAAAAGGGGCCAATATGGTCTAGGTTTAAATGAACAGTAGGCTATAGAGCTACCTTCTTCTTAGGCGCTTTAGAACATTTAATACGGGTATTTAGAAGGTGTAGATATTCGAATGCAGGAGCGGGATAGGTGTATATATATAAGCAGCTTTGCCGTCTGTGAAGCCTGTAGAGATGTTTGAAGCTGTTTGCTAAGAATAACAATGTCGGATTTTGACCTAACCTCAGAAATGCGACGCCCTTTCTTATATACCTTTCTGCGAGGTCCCCTGGCTTTAACCAAGCCAAATGCACGTTTTGGCCGTGCGCCGGCGAGGCGACCGCTCACACGTTGAGTGTCTACAACTGGAGAGACAGCTCTCCAGAGCATCTTAGAATCACCCCGCCGCGTAACCATAGCGAGTAGACTAAGCGACCCTGTGGTTCGTGATGTTCTACCGTCTTTGATTCCGCACATCTCCGGCAGCCTTTTCAATCAACGTCTTTGATGTGGCATCCTTTAAACAGCCGTATCGCCATCCCATCCTGTGTTGTGAGGAGACCAGGGCCAAAATACATAGCCTTAGGTTGTTGGTGACCATATAGCCCCCGTATGAACGTGCGTGGCTTGGGCTTTGGCCTTTCAAAACACCGTTTCAAGAAATAGAATAGGACCATTTTCATCCCTTCTCTTCCAACTTGGAGATCCTGCCCATGTGCCGACACCGAGCTGGCAAGCGATGTGAACCGGAGACAGTTCAAGGCTCCCTCGGAGTCAGGCCCACCTTCGCCCCATTCAGACTGACACAAGTCAACGTCAAGAACTCCCTCCACTCCTCGCCATCCCTGCTTTCGATGCCGCTGAACGCCTGACATAGTCTCGCCGTCGCATAACTCGCCTCCGTCAAGGCGAATTGTTGACCCCTAGAATGGAAGGAGGTAAGGGTTAGCTGCGGCTCAAACAAACGGTATGAGTTTTGAATGCGGATTCGCAAGACCCGGAGCCAGCGGAGGGATGACCCCACACCACGCTGCAAGGCCTTGTACCCTTCAGGGAGATATACAAACAGACACGAGCCCCGCCGTTAAATGGCAAATACCCCCACCCCGGCCGCAAAGGCTTCTCCCCATCCAACCACCTCTCCGGCCGAAAAACCTCCGCATCCGCCCCATAAATGTCCTCCCGTCGATGCATCGCATACACATTCCACGCGACCACTCCCCCCTTGGGGATGAACACCGGCGCCTCGCCGTCCGGTCCACCGCCCCGCGGCAGCGTCGTGTCGACTTGGGCTTCGCGAGAATTGAGGGGAACCACGGGGTGGAGACGGAGGGACTCGGAGAGGATGGATTGCAGGTATTTCAAGTCTTTGAGTTGCTCAAAAGTGGGTTGGTTGCCATGGAGGTGGGATGATACTTCGGACTGGAGTTTGTTCCAGATGTCCGGACGGCGGGAGAGGACGTGCCAGACGTTGGTGAGGAGGGAGGCGGTGGTGTCGCGGCCGGCGAGCAGGATGTTGAGGAGTTCGCTGCGGATGCGGACGCGGTCGGGGGTTTGGCGGACGAGTTCGTCGATGAAGACGTAGCGGTCGGTGATTTTCTGGTCGGGTGTTTCGGCGAGGAGCTGAGAGCGTCGGGAGAGACCTTTGTCGACGTAGTAGTCGACAAAGTCGTGCACGAATTTGCGGTCCGCTTCGAAGCGGGGGTTCTTGGGCGCGAGGGAGGCCCATTTGCCCCATCGGGCGCGGTTGGCGATGAAGTCCTGGCTGTTGTTGAAGGCCGCGGCGAAGCCGTCGGCGCTGGAACTGGTCAGGGATGAAGTGGACTCGCCGAAGAGGAACTCGGTGGCAGAGTCGATGGTCAGGCGGAAGAAGAGGTCGGAGAGGTCGACGGTCGTGCCGTCTCGGGGGATGGCGGCGATGAGGTGGGAAATGTGCTTCTCAAAGGTTACCGTGTCGCCGATCTGGGAGCGGACAAAGTTGGGGCGGAGCATGTCGCGGGAGTGCTGCCAGTCGGCGCCATCGGACGTGAAGATGCCTTGCGATGGAGGTTAGGCGACTGCTGTGGATTGACCATTGCCCTCTCAACTCACCTTGCCCCAGGAGCGGGTGAAAGCCGACCTGTGGATACTCATGAGCACACCTAACACCATCACCCTCCCCTCCCCTCACACACAATCATACATACCTTCCGCCCCTCACCCAACCCCCACTTCTTAAAATCTACCGCCTGAATCGTCTTCAAATTCTCCGGCTCAATCGTCCCATGGATTTCCCTCCCCAAAACCCTCGCCCGCGTGGTCTTGGCTCCCAGCGTCGCGAACCTCGCCGTTCCCACTTCGAGAAGAGTGTGGTCTTTCAACGCGCGGATATTTCGGAGGAAGAGGTCGATGCCCATGATGGGATCCATCGATGGCACGCGGACGGCTGGCTGGCAGCCCTTGGAGCGCTTGAAGGCCCGGCGGCGGAGCCATGTCGTTGTGGTGGTGGAGAGGAGGTAGAGGATGTAGAGACTTGCCACGCCGAAGACGACTTGAGCCGTCGCGGGCAGATTTATGAGGTCGAGCATGTTGATGTTATTGCAAGCGGAATGGATTGATGAATGGGCGGATGGAATGGGCAGCAGGGCTGTCAGCGTTGTGGCGATCTAGTTCTAAGCCCCACCATTCGCGGATAGCGCACGTGAAAGGTAAAAGTCGCCAACCTCGGAGATAAAACAAGAAGAGTAAGACTCGACTGATATCCAAAGGGACCTCGTGGTCGATCCCCTCGTGCATCTTCTCCATTCAATGACCGTTCATAATTCGCTACATACGCTCCTTCCACTGAACGCCGCCAGCCCTCCCATCCTTTGTTCCTCCATCCCTCACCATCACCCCACCACACTCTTCAAACTCAACGCCTCCAGAAACCCCGCCAAATCCTCCTTCTTGACCTCCACCACACAATGCTCAAACGAATCGATCCTCACCCTCGACCCGGTCTCCTCCACGACTTCCTGAAACGCCTGCCCGAAGCGATTGAAGCCCTGCGCTTTCTTCCTCTTCCTACCGCTCTCGTCTCCGCTCTCCGACTCGTCGGAACTGGAGTGGTCATCTTCTGAGCCCTCCGACTCCGTCTCCGCCTCCGACTCGTCCGACTCGTCGTCCGAGTCCAGGAGGCCATTCGCCGCGTTCCTCTCCTTCCTCAATCGACGCTGTTCATCCCTTTTCCTCGCCTGCTCCGCTTTCCGCGCCGCGCGATCAGCCGCTTTCCGTTTCTTCCTCTCCTCCCGTTCTTTAATCTCGGCTTTCGACCTGACCGCTTTACCGCTTCCATTCCAGCCGTTCCCGCCGCCCGTGCCAACGACGACATACACGCCTCGGCTCTCGTCCAGAGTGCCGAGGACCAGCGCTTCGTTGTGGCGTTTGTTCGCTCGTCGGCCCTTTTCGCCTTCCAGCACAGCGACGGCTTCACCGACCCAGGCTGCGAGTCGGACGAGGGCGCCGGGATGGGTGAAGAGAGGGACGTCGGGACCTTCCTTGACAACGGCCATGCGGAAGGCACGGAGGTGGCGGATTTGACGTTTGTTGATGAGTGCGGAGCCCATGCGTAGGATGGCTTTGTATAAATTCTGAGCAGCGGGCAGGTTCTCCAGCATCGTGGCGAGACCCTTGCCGGGCGCGAGCGAATCGTAGGCGCGAAAGAAGCGGCGCGTGACGTAGTCCGGTACGTCGGGCGCCGAGATGTCTTGGTCTTGACCGTCGTCGGACGAGCGAGGCGGTGTGGGCAGAGTGCGCACACGAGCGTTGTAGGTCGGTTCAGGAGCGGATCGAGCGCCGAGGATGAAGCTGGAGGTGATGTCCGTGTCGATGCCAACTTCGAGAATGGCGCCCACGACTACGGCGACGTCTTCGGCACTGAGAGTACCCCTCCATCCCCAGGACCGAACGAAACCCCAACCCTCCATTCCACCACGGCCATTGTCGCTCGGGACGAGGCCATCGAGGTTGTACTGCTCGGCGAATTTGAGTATTCGTTTCCGTAGAGTGCGTTTCAATTCAGAGTCCATGTGCAGGTATCCTTTTCCGGCTTCCTGTAAGCTGACTCCCATCTTGGCCAGCAGCTTGTGTAATCGCTTCTTGCCCACATCAGACCAGACGTGTAGTCGAGTTGCAAGATAGGGAGAGTGCAGCATGGAATCGTACAAACTCCAATGCCTGATGAGCAGGAATCGTGGTTCTGGCGAGAGGCGAATGCTGGTATCAGTCGGACTTCTTGCTGTCGTCGGAATGATGGCTTCTGTGCTTTGAGACCTTTGCAACTCGGCGTCCGGGATTGGGTTGAGGCGACGGACTTCGTCTTGGAGGACGAGTCGGATTTGATTCGCTCTCTTGCCAGGACCTGATGGTGAGGTGGTCATTGAGCTGACGCCGACAATGGCCAGCCATAGAAGCTCATTGTCTTCACGACCGAGCTCGGATGCAAGTGAATAAAGCATGCTGCTGACTGGTTCTGCGGCATGCGTACCCAAGTCGTAGTATCTGTCGAGCGTTGCTTCATGCTTGCGCCGTAAGTTGACAAGCTGTTTCCGCAACTGTTTGGTCGACAGCTCCTTTCTTTTCGGAGGTGAAGATGCAGGGAGTGGAGTTGTGGAGTTGATGTCGAGTTGCGCGGAGAGTGGATTGCCGCCGGGTGATGAGGGAATGGGGATTGATGATTGTGAATTACTGCGACGCCGTCGTCGAGCTCGGCTTGGTTCTTCGTCGACGTCTGAACCCTCGCTGTCCGTGTCGTCCAAGGATGTGTCCCGCTTGCGTTTATGGCCGCCGCCCAGCGAGTCTTTGGCTTCGTCCGAGTCTACAGGAGGGTCTTCCTCGTCCTCATCGTCATCCTCGTCGTCGTCATGCAGCAAGTCATCTTCTGTGATTTCCGGCATGTCCTGCAGCGCAAAGTATGCTTCTTTCTCAGCTTGTAGATCTGCCTCGAGATCACCGTCATCCCATATGATGACTCCACCCCTTCCGGGCTTGTATCCTGTGAGAACTTGTCCTTCCCGTACGCCTGCTCGTTCAACAACAGGACATCCATCATCTTGCGATGCCGCTGTTCGAGTTCCAAATACATTGTCGAGATTCAGCGGGCGATGCGAGTCCACCACCCATATTTCGACGCCAGATTCACCACCTTCCAGACCGAGGACTTCCTCCAACGCGACAGCACCTCCCAGACCCAGACACACGACCAGTCCACCATCACCACCAGCCGGACGCGAAAGTGGTACGACCTGTTCGAGTCCAGCGCGTTGAAGGTCGGAGTAGCCGGCGACGGGTACGATGGTATGCGGGATGAAGTCGCGTTTGAGCAGGCTGGCGAGGATCCGTGTGGCACATAGGCTGTCGACGGTGAGGGAGGTGAGGATCAACACGGGTGCGGAGGAAGGATGGATGCTTCGGGTGAGGTGGATGTAGAGTTGTGCGATCTGCTGGCGTGGGAGATACATGGCGACGCGTAGGGTGGAGGAGTGGAGGTCGTAGAGGCCGGTGAGTGAGGTCGTGGTATAGCTTGATTGAGCATCGACGGAGGAATGTTGACGAGTAGGAGAATAGGAAGAGGTGTCCTGTACTATCCTGTACTATCCTGTCCTGTCCTGTCCTGTCCGGTGGGAGTCGTACGGTTACCGAGTCTGTTGTCTGTTGTCTGTTGTCTTTCTGGGAGTCTGTAGAGAGACGCGCCTCGCGACCTGACTGTTCGGTTGGGCCTGAGGCAGAAGCACCAGGCTGCTTATGTAATCTTCCGTTCCCTCCGTCCCGTCCCGTCAACCTTATCGATTTCTACGTTCGTGTCCGATCCCCCTGTGTCTGGCCGGCCCATCGCACCGCGACTCATTGTCAGCGTCGGCAGACGGGAGAGGGGAACCACAGTACCTCCACTTGTTGTCAACATTCCGCCACGATCTTCGCGACGATGACTGATGATGATGATGATGATGATGGAGAAGTGATGGCACTCGATGAGCTGAGCTGAGCTTTCTTCTCCAGCAGCTGCAGCACGATGATGAAGATGATCAACGTGGAGCTCGGAGGGAAATCCGAAAGAGCTTTCGCTCGGACTCACATGATCAGTGGTGGTGGTGGTGGTGGTGGTAGATATCGTATTTTCACCACGGGATCCCATCACAAAGGCAAAACAAAATTACCAAAACAAAAGACCGGAACACACGACGAGGGCGACGACATCACGGCGGACTTCTCGGCAAGACAACATCTTCGTCGAGAAAGTCGGGGCTTCCAATTGTTTTTTGATCGACCCTCGCTCGACTGACTCTCCCAAAGCACGATATACTCAGCACGATACACTCATCAGCATGGAGGCCCAACACGACCAACAAGAAGACCGACACACACCTTTCGTCGACTTGACGATGGTGGCTTCGCTTTCGGCTGTGGCATGTGTCAGTCCCAATGTCCTAGCTCGTCGACCAAGCTGCACGCCATGACTCGAGCCGCTATTGAACGGCCTTCACAACCAATGCTGTTCAATGCTGTCCAAACAGACTTCTGCCCACCCTTCCGCCCGTTCACAACCAGGTACTGCACGTCCGCCGGGTCTGACCATTGGCGAGTCCCTGTGCCTGAATATGGTTGCCCGTCACGGTTCATGCACGCATTCCGAGCTGTCGCACTGTTCGCATCGTCGTCATGCCTCTGCCATCCCATCTCTCGCGGTGGTGATGATGAGAGCTGTGGCTGTGGATGATCGTCCATCACTTGGAGCTGTACGGCGTCGGCCGTCTTGCGAGAAGAGCCAATTCTGACTCGCTTGCTCCTCCCCAATCGATCGTCTCCATCGTGATGATGAAATCACACGCAGGAACACTTCGCATGGCGCCCTATATGAGATTGCTTCCCTGTCCTCCTCTGATCTGCTAGGATCACGCCCGTCTCTGCTTCTTCTTCCATTCTTGGCCTTGATCCCTTCATACGTTCACCTAACCCTGCAATTCTCAAACGACAACATGCAAGCTCCACCACCTCCAGCCAACCCGGCTTTGCCGTCTTACCCCATGCGCACCATCCCTTCCACCGATGCTGCCCACGCGCCCACCGAGGCGAACCCGGCGAGCTCGTATGCTCCTTACAGCCCTACTCTCGCTGGCGATCAAAGCACATCGAACCTGAAGGGAGAGAACTTCAAATCGGACTCGCCCAACAGCGACTCTGAAGAATGGGGTGGAGAAGAGCGTCCTGCCCCGGCAGTCACAAAGAAGTTGACTGGTCCGAGAAAATGGATGGGACTTCAGCCCGTCGCTCCTCTTCAAGATCATGAAAAGCACGCTCACCACAACCACTTGGCGTGGTCCAAGGTCAAGATCACGCTCAAAGAGCCCATGGCCGAGTTCTGGGGTACTTTCATCCTCGTCTTGTTTGGTAAGGTGCACCGACTCTCCTCCCATACACTATTGCCCTGCTGACGACTCCAGGTGATGGTGGTCTTGCGCAGGTCACACTTGGCTCCAAGAATGGTGCCGGTGCTCCTGGTGGAATGGGTTTCGGTGATTGGCAGAGTGTCAGCTGGGCCTACGGTATCGGACTCATGCTGGGTGTCTACGTCGCTGGTGACAGTGGTGCCTACCTCAAGTAAGGAAGCCCGCCTCTTCACCTCGACTCCCACACTAACCACCCTCACAGCCCTTGCATCACCTTCGCCAGTTGTATCCTCCGTGGGATCCCATGGAGACGTCTTCCCATGTACATCATTTCGCAAACCCTCGGCGCATTCTGCGCCGCCGGTGTGATCTACGGAAACTACTACAGCCTGATCAACGACTACGAAGGTGGTGAGGGTATCCGCACCGTCGGCGGCCCCACTTCCACCGCCGGTATCTTCGCCACATACCCCGCCGAAGGAGTCACCACGGTCAACCTATTCTTCGACCAGTTCATTGCCAGTGCTCTCTTGGTCTTCATGATCTTTGCGCTCAAAGACGATTCGAACAAGGGCAGCTTCATCGCCAGCGGCGCTTGGTTCCCACTCGCCCTCTTCTTCTTGATGGTGAGTCCACTGTTCCCATCCAATTCCCAAGCGACGCAATCACTAACCTCCTCATCAGTTCGGCATCAGCGCCACCTTTGGTCTTCAAACAGGTTTCGCCATCAACTTTGCGCGTGACATGGGTCCTCGCCTCCTCACTTGGGCCGTCGGTTACGGCAACGATGTCTGGACGACTGGCAATTACTACTTCTGGATCCCCACCACTGCGCCCTTCCTCGGCTGTCTGACTGGAGGTATCTTGTACGACGCTAGCATCTACACCGGTCCTAGCCCGATCAATACCCCTTGGTTCGGATTGAAGAAGTTGTTCAACCCTAAGAGGGCGGTGCAGGAGCGTCTCGAGTCGCAGAAGGATGCCGGTCAGATCTAAGCTGGTTGAATCATCTCGATCGATCCTGAAGGATAATCGACCGCATTGCATACTCTGCGAGGCTAAGCGTGTTGCGGGTGTGCAGGGATCGACAACACGCGAAAACGGTTATTTTTTGTATTATTAGCCCATCTAACGACCACAGCAACATCACGAAAAGCAGGCGTGACAATTTATTTCAGTTGAGGAAATGCAAAAGACAATTCTTGAAATAACAGATATCAACCAAAAGTCATGCAATTGACTCTGATAGTCTTTGCTTTGCTCATCACTTCCTCGCACCCTTCGCCGTTCCCTCTCCGACATCAATTGATCGCCCACACAAATTCACAAACAACAACAACCCCCTCCTATGCCCTCCCCTCCACTCAAACCCCTCTCCCCAGGTGGAAGGTGAGGTCGATGAGGTGGGAGGCTGAGTTGAGGGTGAATTCGTCTGCTGAGGTGTTGGAGGAGGAGGAGGAGGAGGAGGGGGAGGGAAAGGAGAGTTCGTAGATGGAGGGGTCGGCGGGGGCGGGGGTGTGGGTGGCGTAGATGCGGGTTGATGGGTCGTCGTCGTTGGTGGTGTTGTGTTGTAGTAGATTTTGAAGCGGGCCGGGGGTGGGGAGGGGAGCGAGGTAGTAGTTGTGAGGGTTACTGTGCGGGTACTAGTTGCTGCGATCGTGCGAGGGACGGTGATGGTGCGGGTTTCGGTGCGGAGGATGGTGGCGGTGGCGGGGGTTGTGATGTTGGTGTAGAAGGTTGTGCCGCGGATGGTGGTAGTGCCAAATTCCTGGATGGTTGTTAGCAGATGGTTCGTGAATGAGTGGCTATTCAGTGCTGGGACGTACGGTTTGGGTGTTTCTGGTTGTGATTACGTTTGTTCGGGTGATGACTGTGGTGCTGCTGGCTGGTTCGGATACGAGACAGCTGCAGGCATCTCGGATGCCTTCTCTGCCTCGGTCGGATATGTATCCACTGAGGCAGCTGGGGGTCGCGAGAGGTTCCTCTTGCCGTTTGTAGTTCTCGGCGATGGCTGCGAGTGCTACTGCAGTGAATGACGAAGCTGGACAGATGAAGTTGGTTGCAGTGCTGCGAAACTCGGTCAGTGAAACGTAATGTTGGAATGGCTGGAGTCACTAACGATGTGTCGGTAACGACAGTTGTAGCGACTTGAGTTGTAACGTTGCCGCTTGTGGCAGTCACGAAACTAGTCTCAGTAATAGAGGATCAGTGCTATCGTCGTAGAGGGAAGGGAAATGGAGGAGACTTATCAAGTAGTGGAGTTGACAGTCGCCGTGCTGTACACATAGTCAGCGTGGTTCAACGTGCTTGTCCAATTGGAAGCTTACGAGTATCTCGTCCTGGTGAACGGTGGAGGCGTGTAGACGGTCTGAGCAGCAGAAGTGATGGTGACAGCGATAGTAGAGGTGCTTGGAATCGTCAGCATTGATGCGGTTCATTCGAATCAACGATATCCCTACGACAAGGTGGAGGAAGTCTCGGTCACCAAGGGAGGGAACGCGCCGCAGAGCGAGGAGACAAAGTCTTCACCTCCTTGTTGGATACACAGAGCTCCATCGGTAGCAAACCCTGATAGACCGGTGGGACAGATCGCGTTCTGTTCCTGACGTGGCAACAAGACGTATGGGGTCGCATAGTTGAGCGAAGCGAGAGTGAGCATCAGGAAGGCGTAGAAGCCGGCCATGACTGTGGTGTGTGAAAGCGAGTGAAGGAGTCGAAGCCTACTGGAGGTTCACTGACCACTTTGGCAGCGATGGCACCGTAGATATACATCGTTCCTCTGGCATCTCCCATGAGTATGGTAAATTGAGTCCTACCTCTTGGGGGGGTCATCACTGTCGTAGCTGCCGTAGCCAAGGAATGATATCATGCACATGGTAACTGAAAGGTATCAGGATTCTTCCACATTGTGGACGGTGACCAGAACATTGCCAATCGCTGTTCGCAGAATCTCGCCTTGGGTTCGTGTACTCAGCTGCGATGAATGTAAGCGACGCCAAGGTTGGTCCTTGTGCCGGGAAAGGCGCACATTCTCAACTGCTGGAGTTCAAGTGTTGTCGATAAGGTCTTGTAGCCGGTGTTGTACCGCATCTACCTTGTCCAATTCCCCTGCAGGAGACGCCTGTGGTGTTGCAGATCACAACGCCGCGGTGATCGTAGAAGGTAAGATGGCTGAGCTGTCATACCTCTGTGCTCGCAGACGCAGGATACGACAAAGAAGACCTGAAACGAATCTGTATCATGCCGTGGCAGGATGAAGAATCTCTGGGATCTGGGTAGACACTGGCCACGGCTTCTTCCTCTTCGAGGTAAGCCATCGTCGTGGCTCAGTGTGGCCGGACGGTGAGACGCGGATACAGTGGCAGTGGCCCAGTGCTGATCAAGACAGCATTGAATTCTTCGTGTCGACCACCACAGCATGGATTCCGTGGAGTGCGAAAGTGCTCTGAATCATTCGTCGAGACGGTGGCCCAGGCCAGGTAGTCCTCTGATATTTTACGTGGTGTGGCTTGTGTTCGCGAAATGAACCAGATTGCGCGGCGCTCGCATTGGTGATCGTCTGCGTATGCTTGACCGTACAGTCTCTGGAGACGGATACAATGGCATCAGTACGCCGTCGGAAGACATGGAAGGATGAGAGGTCGATGGGAGTCATTGCGCAAGTGCGATTGATGCTTAGTCATGATTTCCTGTGTCTACAATACAACGTTCCGAGGTTCATGGACCTCATACGATCACAAGCCTCAATGAGTAGGATCTCCTCCATCGCTATCTACGTGACATACGGCTGATAGACCGTGCCATTCGCCAGCGACTTTCGATACAGCCTCCTGTTCAAGTACTTGAGATGGAACTTCAATCCCATCGTCGCCGAAATGGCCACCACCGCGCAGACCATCATCAAAATGAAAGCCAGTTGGTAGCGAGGTTGATCGGAATCGCGGAAAAAGTACGGCGCAATGACGTTCCCAATCTGGCCGAGAACATTGCAAAAGGCGACGGCCACCGCGCGATTCTCCGGCGTGCGACCCATGGTGCTCGACACCCAGGTACTGATCAAAGGGTTCGCAGTGTACATGCCTCCGACGTAGAGGAATGAGGCTCCATGACGCGCGCCGCCGTCGAGAGTGGACAGGCAGATGATGTAGCCGATGCATCCCACCGCGATGGGGATGGCGAAGTGATATCCTCGCTCCGAAGTCCTGTCCGAGTGCCAAGCGTTGATGAGGGAGCCGATGGCGGCGAAAATGTACGGCGGGCAAGTCAACAGCAAAGTGATGACATCCGAGTACCCGAAATCTCGCACGATGTTGGGGAAGAAGTTGGAGAAACCATAGGCGGCGCTGATGCCGATGTTCAGAGCGACGAGGAGGACCATCTTCCAGTCGAAAATGGCCATTTTGAGCCCGGCCCATACTCCTGCTTTGGCTTCCGAGGTGGACACGCGGTCGGCGGCGATGCGTGCGGCGGCGACTCGACGCATGTCTTCGGTCATGGTCCACATGGCACTACCAGTCTGCGAGTGTGGGTAGTCAGGTAGGAGGAATAGAGCGATCAGGGCGAGGCCGGTGCCGCAGACTGCCAACACGATGAAGAGCCATTTCCAGCCGGCAATGCCGTATTTCTGTGAGAGTCAGTCAGCGTCGCGCTCATCTTGACAGATGTGGGGTTGAGATTCTCACTTGGTCGAGGGTCCCAAAGACAGCCGCAGCGATCAATCCCGCCGTACAGAAAGCCAACGTCTGTCCTGTGTAGAGGAGCGCCACTCGCATGGCCATCTCCTTGCGGGTATACCAGCAGCCCATCAGATACACAGCTCCGGGGAGTAAAGGAGCTTCGACAACGCCGAGGAAGAATCGCACCAGAACCAGACCGGTAAAGTTTGTGGTTCCACACATCGATGCAGAAACTCCAGACCACACGATAGCCATGAGGCAGAGATACAGACTCGGTCGGAGATAGCCGATGATCATGTTCGAGGGTATCTGACCGAGGACGTACCTGTGCGATGTTGTTAGTGTGGGCCGAAGCACGGGACCGCCAGGTCTGGAGTTGTCACACGTACCCCAGAGAAAGGATCATCACGGCAGTCTGGTAGTGATCTCTTTCCAGATTCAGGTCCGCTTCGAGCGTGTTCAGACGAGCCTGGGCGATACTCGCACGATCTAGATAGTTAAATAGATATAGCGTCCACAGGCATGGCTATTTTAATAAATCAGTGTCCGGCCGTGATCATGCGGAGTCCACCAACCATGAGCGTCATATCCAGACGTCTGACCAGTTTCTTCTCCAGGTTCCTCCATTCGGGAATGCCCAAGGCATCGATCAGATCTTCTGGACGAGGGATAAATGCGGCATTCTTGTCCAGAGTCTCGGCGTCGACAACGATGTTGCTCTTGTCCTTCAGACTTTGGACTGAGGCATCGGCTGTGAGCTGCGCAGGCACATTGGCTGCATCAGTTCCTTCGACATGACGAGCTTCGGGGGTAGGTTTGTCTTCCGTCATGGCAGGAGTTCAGCAGTGGTACGTCGAGTATGTAGAGCGAGGTGGCTGTTGCGGACTTTCAGAGGTCGGAGAACTCTGCAGCCTCTTATACAAAAGGTCGCAGGTGATCCGACTCTCCCAAGGACACGATCCAGAGCGATAGAGTGCCATGCCGGAAAGTTTCGCGACTAAGGACCGATTGACTTGGATACAATGCCTTTTGATCTTGGTCATCTTCAATACATCTCCGTAAAATCAAGTCTCCAAGATGTCTTGATCCATATTACCCCTCGATACCCCATATCCGGGGCCCCAACGTTGACCCTCCAAGCCTGGAGAAGTCCACAAGTATGCCGACTGCCGCGAGATCTCAAGGCGACACCCGGATGAATTTTGAACCTCCAAGGAAGAGGAGCCACAGCCCACCCTCGATTCTCCAGCTTTGCAACCCCAGACCTCCATCTTTCAAGACTGCAGGACTCCGCTACCCTTGCGACCGCCCAGACTTCTCGAAGCCGACAATTTCCATGCCGTGGCAGATTCAAGTCTGGGGTTGTGGGACTCCAAGACACTTGGAGCCACGACGTTGACTGCTTGGTGTAGCGACATGTGGGCATACTGTGGGGCGTTGAGCGGGTTGCCAAGTAGAGCGAGAACAGCCTTCCTCTTCCTGGGTTCGCTGGACTCGACGACACTTTGATCTTTCGTCGCAGTGCTCAGCCGTGGCTTTGGCCTGCAAGCTTGCACGGGTGCATGTAGTGTTTCGACAGAGAGACGGAGACAGAGAAAGATGGAGTCGGAAGACGTGGACGGTCGGTCCGATGGCTGACTAAACACAAATCTTCCTCGCAGCACTGCCTTAATCTGGCGACGAAAGGCTTGGCGTACGTCAGTCTATAATTAATATCGTCGTCGTAAGACCCAATCTTAAACACCCAAGAATCGAACCATCGGAAGCGTCTCATGTTTGATAGATACCGCTCGTCCTCCTCAAGATAAAAGCACAGCTCTTGCCTTCTTTTGCGGTAGACCAGTGACTCAATACCCATCTCAGCAACCCACGACTCACGCTCTGCTGCGGCGTGGCATCGGCAGGGAAGAATGCGTGTTTCGGGTTCTGCTGGCAGGGATGAAACACCAGACATGGTATGTACACATGGTCATGACCACGGTGGTCCTTGTACAAGGTGAGCCCAGGGCAGGGACCTGACTTCATCGCGGTCTTCCTTCCACGTTGTCAAATGCGGAAGCGATGCTTCATTCTCTCTTCTTTTCACATTTCGCTCGATGGGGAGTCCACTGGGGAGTCCACTGCGGCGCACATCGCGCTGAAGCCCAGCTGAAGACATGAGGGCCATGGCGGGCTGGCCGCTGATATGCTGCTGCGTCTGGAACATCTGGTTCACTGCGGCGCACCAGCACGAGCGCCACTCCGGTGCCTTCAGCTTGTGTGGCAGGTCAGACAAGCAGTTGTACGCGAGCAATTCTCCGTTCTCAATGCCGAACCAGGCAATGTGGCTGACTCCAGTGATGCTGACAATTGTGCAGATCCGACTTTTCGGACCGTGGTCTCTCGCAGAGGAGAAGCGCAGATGATCGCCATGGACAACTACTCGATCTCCGTGTGACAGCACGCCACAGCATGTACGACAGCAGCGAAGTTTCTGGCCAGTTCGTGGTGACCGCGCTGCTCTCGGATACCCGCGGACAGCCACTGCATGAAGCTTTGACTTCGGACACCGCCTCATTGGACTTCAGCATCCAGGCCAACTCAGACGATGACGGTAAGATGCAACTGGCTTCCGGCAGGATCGCTCTGGGAACAAGGAATCGCCTACTCAAATTCAGTTTGGGACGACTGACGCCTCGCCTCAAGCCCTACCAGATCAACTTCATCGTGCATGGACAGTCAGAGTACAGTGCGACGACCGAGCTGTACTACTTGCCAGCCAAAAGGGAGGGTAGTGCCGCCAAAATCGACACACTGCATGGTGGCTTGTTGGTGGCCAACAACTCCACTGCATTCGCATACGAGCACTTCATCCCTTTTGCACTTCACGCCGATTGCTCTGTGTTGGCGAACTTGAGCCACGCTGAGATCTCTGCGTACAAGGATGCTGGAGTCAACACATTCAGCTCTATCTGCGATACGCATCAGCCTGGTGTCGATGAATTGTACGACGACATGGAGTCCATGAACATGTGGTACCAGTACAGCCTCGAATCTCCACATTCGAAAGCCTCCATGCTCAGGCAAGTCTCCACTTTGAAGGATCGTTCAAATCTCCTCAGCTGGCACATTGGCGTTGCTACCGACCAGACCTCGGACATGGAAGCGAGCTACGCATTGATGAAGCAACAAGACCCGTACCACCCAATCGGTCGGACCTTCTCTTGCGATGATTCTGGGGATCCTCGGGCTGATTACATCACCGTGGATCCGGCTTCCTCGGTGCAAAATCTCGACGTGGGTAAAGGTAGTAAGCAGGAATTGTCGGCGATCAGGAGTGGCGGCAACTTTCAAGACACTGTCGATCGACTCGAGGCTTACACAGACTACATCACTTCACTCGACGAGAGCTTGAAATTGTTCTGGGCCGCTCCTCCCGCGTCGGCTGCAATGACCAGTGCAGAACTCTGGGTCACGGTGATGCTTACATTCAACCACAACGCCAAAGCTATTCTTCTCGATCTGAGTACCATGACGAAAAGTCTCACGCATGCATACGGTCTCATCGCATCCGCCTTCAACAAGCCCGAAGTGAGCAAACACTTACTCAGCTGTGCGCCCACCCGCGTGGACGTCGAAGGAATCAACTCCCTAGATGTGAGCTACTGGAAGCAAGGCAGTCAAGTCCTCGTGGCGATCGCCAACTTGAACCGCATCAGGACGAGCGACAATGTGAGCATTGATCTGCCTTTCTCTACGAGGAGAGTTGCTAGTCAACCTTGGGGATCACTATCTTGGAGCTTGACGAATGGGACGGTGCTGAGTACGTACGGGCTGGACGGATTGGCTACGAGTCTTCTTGTATTTGATACTTGAGGCATGGTCGACACCTGGCCAGCTCAGTACGAACACCGCTACGAAGCATCTTTCGAGCGTGCATTTCCACGACTCTAGCTCAAAGGCTACGGCGACACTAGGCTTACGGCAAGGCTGTCGACCTGGAATTCCAATCTTGAACGAGGCGAGTGCCTGATGAAGCCACATGACGTCGCACGGGTAGAAGTATTGAAGCCAAAGTGAAGCTCTATCACGCTTCTACCCAGGCAACAAATGATCCAAAAGGCTCCCTGGCGTCTACCAGACAAACCAGAGATTCTGCGACTGGTCTTAGAATAAATGGTCGGACTCCCGCACCGCCCGCCAAATCTCAAGATCATCCTTCAAGCCGCATCGATCCTCTGCTCCCAAAGCATACAATACCGATGATACCCCGGACGATTCAAATCCCGCTCCTCCCGATCATACCTCATCTTCTCCACATGCTCCGGCCCCAACCTCGCCGCATCGATCTCCCTGAAACCCCTCCTCTCATACCAGGGTCCATTCCACGGAACTTCCGCATACGCAGTCAGACTCGCTCTCGCCTTCGCCTCGCCCTTCTCGAGCGCTCGTTCCCTCGCCCAAGCGAGCACGGCGTCCAGCAGCATGCCTCCGACGCCCTGCCCGCCAAAGTCGGGGTGTACTGAGATTTCGGAAATGTACAATGTGGAGTCCATCTGGAAGGCGCCGAGGAAACCGGCCGCGCGACTTTGGGAGTCTTCTTCGGCGATGAAGATGCGTCCGCGGGAGAGGGAGTTGCGGACTTTTCCCAGCATGGCCGTGTCTTCGCTCGCGCCGACGAGATGTGCTAACTCGGGGATTGTGCTGAATTTCGTGGTGGCGGAGGTTCCGATTGCGCAGAGGGAGGGGAAATCGGCTGGGGTGGCGTCGCGGAGGGTGAAGGTGTTCTCTCCCTTGGTTTTGGCCATCTTGGAGGTATGGGAGGTGGTGTTGAGGTTCTGTATGGGTATGGACTTTCTCACGACTCTTCTGACTCACGATGCATATGCACGTGTCGGGACGTTGATTGGAAGTTTGAGGAAGTTCCTGCATCCTTTCGGCAGGAGATCCGCCCGACGTAGGGAACTCCATAGCGATCAAGATTTCCAAAAAGATAAGTAGACTAAGCACTAGCGTAGACCTCTTCGTGCCCTGTCCTGACTTGATATTGTATACCTCTGGTGGCCTCAGGCCCGAAAGTGTTGCGGTTTGAGCGGAGAAACGGAGGTAAGGTACGGTACAAAATGCTCTCCTCCTTTGCAAGGCGTTCGCTTGTCAGTAGTGAGTGCTTCAACCTCAGACCGCGCGCGGATGCTCAGCACTGAGATGTGCCCCTGCTGTAGCTCTTTTATTGAACTCTCGACTTCGACATTCACCAGCGACCACAGCTGTATGGTCCGATCCGACGAGAGTAACAGTTCCCTCAGGCTGTCTCCTGGCACCTTTGCTTGAAAGAGCTGCGCTCTCATCCCGAAACATCCGCCTCATTTGATCGATCGAAACGGCTTCCCATTCCGAGCAATATCAATGGAGTAACCACTCAATGCTCCTACAACCGCTCTGATAGGCACGCTCAGAGTCTGACAGGTACATGGACATGGACTGGACATGGACATGTATGATGCGACATGCAAGGTGTCGGGTCTGGTGGATCTCACTGCGTACGTTCCACCACCGATGTCGGCAATGGTGTACGCGGGGATGCTTCAACCCGTGACGGGGACATTCGGTTGAAAGATGAAGAGGCCTTGATATTGGGATGTTCCCTTCGATCTACTGTCTCGTTCCACTTGAGTTCATCCGATAGCATTTAGGAGCGCAATAGCCTGACACTTTTGACTTTCGACATCCCCAATCTTGCACACTTTCCAACAGAGGGCAGACCTCTCCATACCAC
Organism: Zymoseptoria passerinii SP63; assembly: GCA_000223825.2. Taxonomy (NCBI): domain Eukaryota; kingdom Fungi; phylum Ascomycota; class Dothideomycetes; order Mycosphaerellales; family Mycosphaerellaceae; genus Zymoseptoria; species Zymoseptoria passerinii. Next base: position 44,474 of record AFIY01000436.1, read on the forward strand.
ACAGACTCCTCCCACCCACAAACCGGATCCAGCCTCGACAAAAGAACTCTCCCAATGGCCACCACCGCCGCCCCAACCCCCGCCAAAACCGGCGGCCACATCCTCATCCTCCCCGGCGACCACATCGGCCCCGAAGTCATGCACGAAGCCCTCAAGATCCTCGACATAATCGAAACCGCCACAGGCGTACCCGCCACAGGCGTCAAATTCACGCGGGACTTTGATCTCTGCGGTGGGGCCTCTCTCGACAAACACAACGACTCCGTCACGGAGGACGTCCTCAAGAAATGCGAGGCCGCCGACGCGGTGTTCTTTGGGAGTGCGGGGGGGCCGGAGTGGGGCACTTCGCAGCCGAATCCGGAGAGTGGGTTGTTGAGGATTCGGAAGAGGATGCAGGTAAATGTCTCTTGCTTGCTGGAAATGGTGGAGCGGGTGGTCAGGGGAGACGGAATGCTGATTTGTTTTTGAGGGGAGGTAGATTTTCGCCAACCTGCGGCCGTGTAAATTTGCGAGCAAGACGATGGTGGAGTGGAGTCCGATCAAGAAGGAGGTCATTCAAGGTGTGGACTTTATGTGAGTCGCCCTGAGAGCAAGTGTAGATGTGACGCAGCAAGCTCACCCACCTTCCCAGGCTCATAAGAGAAAACTGCGGCGGCGCCTATTACGGCGAGAAAATCGAAGAGCAAGACTACGCCTGCGATCCATGGGAATACAGCCGTCCCGAAATCGAGCGAATCGCACGTCTAGCCGGCGCGTTGGCCATGCAGCACGATCCACCCCTCAAAGTCTGGAGCGCCGACAAAGCGAATGTGCTCGCCAATTCGCGCGTGTGGAGGAGGATCGCCACGGAGGTTTTCGAGAAGGAATTCCCGCGGGTGGAATTGCGGCATCAGCTGGCGGATTCTTTGGCCATGGTGAGTGAGTCGGTCGCGTCCTCGTCGCGTCCTGGCTGTCCTGTACCCGCCCACCCCACGCTGACCCTGGTTGATAATCACAGCTCCTCATCACCAAACCCACCGCCTTCAACGGCATCATCTTCACCGACAACACCTTCGGCGACATCCTCTCCGACGAATCCGGCGGCCTAATCGGCTCCCTCGGCCTCTTACCCTCCGCATCCCTCGCCGGCGCACCAGGCACCGGTCTCGGACAAAACCGCGCGGGCGGCGTCGTAGGTCTCTACGAGCCGGTGCACGGTTCCGCGCCGGATATCAGTGGGAAAGGGCTCGCGAACCCGGTGGCGCAGGTGTTGAGTCTGGCGATGATGTTGCGGTATAGTTTTAATCTGCATCGGGAAGCGGAGGTGGTGGAGGAGGCGGTGGCGAGGGTGTTGGATTCGAGGGCTGATGGGGGGTTGGAGGTGAGGACGGGGGATTTGGGGGGGATGGCGACGACGAGGGAGATGAGTGAGGCGATTCAGGGGCAGGTGAGGAGGCTTCTTGGTGTGTGAGAGAGAGGGGGTTGGGTGGGTTGTTAGTGAGAATATCTCGGGTAGAGGGAGAGCATCTCCTTGGATGGGGGCCGTCTTTGCAGGCGTGAAGCTGCAGGCTGGGTTAGATATCTGCCAGCGCAAAGCGTTCTCTCCGTAATTTCAAACATATTGAAATGTCGTTGTCTTTCTCAATTCACCATTGGCAGCTTGAGCCGCGACCACGGACTTTCTACCGGTATGTGATGGTGCCCATTCGCTGGGACTTTATACTCCAAGATTCGAGTGATGAATCCTCTATGTTTCCCTGATCTCGCTCGGTGTATCGTTTCAATGACTCGTTCGCCTGGTGAGAGCCGCTCGTCTTCGCACTTATCAACATTCCATCTCGTTCAATCGTACTGGAATAACACGCTGATGCTCTCTCCATGGTGCACCCGTCGAATAGCCTAGAGACATCATCAGTATACATCTACCATCCCTCAACAGAAATTGCATTACCTCTGCAAACACGCCTGCCACGTTCAGCACCTCTAATTTTCCGCCAGGCTTACCATGCGCGTGACACAGCTCTTCCATCTTGCGGATGTGGTCGTCTTGCGGTACGCTGTCTGTGACCAGTACCTGGAACCAGGAAGTCAGTCCCGCCGAGCATTTCACAATCATGTAAGCGCCTCACCTTGTCCAGACCAGAGTGAAAAATGCGCTCCACCGCGTCTCCACTCAGCACACCATGCGTCACCAGCGCGTATACCTTGGTCGCGCCTTCCCGCTTCAGCAACTTCGCGGCTCGGGTGATGGTATTGGACGTATCCGCCAGATCATCAATCAGAATGCAAATCTTCTCCCTCACATGTCCAACCAGCAGGAGCGCACTGCTATTGCTGTTCACGCCGTTGGCCTGGTAAGTGGGGTTGTCATGCTGTCGTGCCCGACGCTCCTTTGAGTTGATGTCATCAGTGCCGTGATCTACTGCGTGTGGTTGCTGAAGTGGATTCTTTCCTACCTTGTGAATTAGAGCAAACTCCATGCCCAGCGAGTCTGCGATGCTGGTTGCGCGTTTGGCTCCGCCTGCGTCAGGGCTGACAATTACGCAGCGGTCGACTCCGCCGTGCTGAGGCAGAATTCGTTGTGCGATGTATTGGCGGAGGAGGTGGCGGCCGTAGAGATTGTCGACAGGAATGTCGAAGAAGCCTTGGTATTGTGGGTCGTGGAGGTCCATTGTGATGATGTGGTCTGCTCCAGCGCAGGTTAGGAGGTCCGCTACCAGTGTGCCGGCTTGAGCCACCCATTGTTTGTATCCGCGCTGTGGTTTGAACTCGGGCGGAGCGGTGTAATTTGAAGAGCTACCTTCTGGCGTGACGGTATCCGATGCCACGCCCTCGAATGTGCTGCTCCTGCTCGCCGGGATGCGCAAATCGCCTTGTAGCTTCATTCCACTGAGTTTCTTCTCCAGTTTCTCGTCTCTTGCCAAGTTGTGACCACCGGGTCCAGGCGTTCCTGGTCGCGAGTCGAAAGTGTAACTCCCGCCATTGTCTGCCGTCTTCGCTGGCATGCGTGCGAGAGGTGCTCCGACTTTGTTGTATGGCAGATCGCTCTGGCGCGAGTATGGGAAGAGTGGAAGCACAGCCGTCACTCGCTTTGCGCTCGCTGTCTTGCAGGCGCTGATTGTGATCAGGAGCTCCATCAGGCCATCGTTGAGGGATCCGCCGTTCCCGGTGCCGTTCGGAGGTCTTGAGCACGCGGATTGTACGATGAAGACATCTTTCCCCCGGACGCTCTCGCCGACTTCCACTTGTGTCTCGCCCACGCTGAATTTGGAGAGGTGGATCTTCGCTGGAGGAATGCCTAGGTGGGTGCAAATGTCCTCGGTGAGCTGCGGGTGCGAGTTGCCCGAGAAGATGAGCATTCCTTTCGGCATCGTGAATGATGGCTTTTGCGCGCGAGGAGGAGATCGGTGTGCGAATGCGGGTGTCGTCAGACGGAGGGACACGAAGAGGTAATTCGTGTCGTCGCTGGGAGGGAGAAAGTTCAATTTCGCGAAAGGGTGGTGGTACTGGTCCGGCGGGTCAGTGGTCGTAGCGGGCGGGCGGGGGTGGTGAGGGAAGTCGATCTGGATGAAGAAGTGAAGACGGTCGGATGGATGCACCCGTCACTGTGGAAGAGCAGCGTCACTCGTTCGCCAGCATTTGGACCTTCCCGCCGTGACCATCAGCAGAAGGTGAATGAATGTATGAATGAATGTATGAATGTATGTATGAATGTATGAATGAATAAATGTATGAGGTAGTATGGGGTTGTTCTCTTGTTCTCCAAATTTTCCTCCCCCGAGGTCATTGGGGATTTGCTAATGTTTTGGCCCCCACCTCTTTCCAGGTACCTTACATACATATACATACATATACATACATATATACATACATACATCACTCCACACAAGCGCTCCACCTTTATTACTAATTGACATGTCTTCGCCGGTTCCTGATGCTACTACGGTCCCACAGAGCTAGACACGGTTGTGCAAAAATAAAACATGGACGAACCCCCAATAGTGTCCATGCTCCTGCTGGGAGATGCTGGAGTCGGCAAATCCACCTTCATATCGTAGGCTTCCATTTCATCGACCCGTCTGACCTCACGGGCGACACTCCGTCCGACGTCCACTGACCCAGCCCAGTCGTCTATCCGTGGGTCACAAGTCTACATCTCCCTTACCACGAATGCGTGACCTGGAACAGCCCTTCGTCTTCAACATATCCATGTACAACCGGCCCTACCGCTTCGAGTTCTCCGACACCGCATCCCCGGAGAACTACACTCTCCTCAAACCCGCCGTCATCATCCTCTGCTACTCCATCGCCGACCGGACCTCGCTCGCCAACCTGAGAGGGAAATGGATGAGTCTCGTCGACACCCACTACAACGTCGACGAGAAACTTCCCATCGTCATCCTCGGCTTGCAACGAGACGTTCGCAACGAAGACGATTACTCCGGACGAGTCCGTCAACAAGCCTTGTCCGGCGAAACCGAGGACGACGACGCGGTCCTGAACGGGAGGACGTTCGTGTACCCGCAAGAAGGTCTCAAAGCCGCGCAGGAAATGCGCTGCGATCGGTACTGTGAGTGCTCGGCGCTAACGGGCGACCTGTGTCGGGAAGTCATGGAGGACATCTCCAAGACTGCGGCGAAGACTACGACTGAGCAGGGTGGGAGGTCGGAAGGAAACTGCTGTGTCATGTGAAGAGCTGCGCGGAGAAGTTTTCTCGTGGAAATGAGAAAGGAGTGAAGGTGCGACGACGGAAGGTTGTAATTGTTCGAAGCGGTTGACTATGTGCATAACGATCCCTCCCATGCGACACCGCCCGCTTCCATCGACGCCACCATTGTCGACATCCCTTCATCCATTTTCCCTCACCGCTTGCCTCTACCTTGGCAACCTCCTCCCGAATCACTCCTCCGCGAGAGGAGGTCCACGAGGTCCACGAAATTCACAAGTTTTGCCGTATTCGATGGGCTGGCAGCCTTCCGGAACTCCGTCACCCGTGCAGCATGGAGGGTTGTCGTGGTGAGGTTCAAAGTATGGCGTGTCAAAGCCTACTGTGAGGTGGAAGAAGCCGGCGAGGTAGAGCAGGGCGGTGATTGTGGAACGCATGGTGGCTTGAGGTGATTTGGCTTGTGGTTGGGTAGAAGGCCCTTGCGAGCTGTCCGTAAGTAATAAATATCTACTAAGTATACTAAGGGATGTCCTTCTTTAAATTTTAACCCTTATCTATTTATTAATATTCTAGCTTCTTTCTTATCGTCTTTATTAGTAATATAAGTATCTATTACCTTAATA